>PITA01003793.1:0-56415 GCA_004023965.1 Spilogale gracilis | reverse complement strand
AAGAATTAAAAGAAACTCAGTATCTTTAAATAAAGTTGCTGTTTTAAAAATCCCACCTGTCACCAGGAGGACCAAAACTGCTCCCTCTACAATCCAACTGTATTTTTAGTTTTACTTCAACAGGCAGCGACATAATTTATATTTGGTAAGCACACTGATTTCTGAAAGGCCAAGATCAATCAAAAACCCGGGTTAACTCTCTTTCCACCACCCTCTAAACAATTAAAGCTACAAGCAGAAGGGAAGAGTGACCTTAAAAACGTCCCCACAGCCAGAGAACAGAGGCAGAACAGACTGGAGCACACATCTTCGCTGGAACAGAAGAAAACTTCCACATAAGCAATACTGCAACACGGAGGTGGGGCAAGGGCTTAAAAGGAAAGTCGGCCAACAGGGACGGAGGGAATAAAAGCAAAGCTGCAGTGAAAAAAAGTTAGAAGTTAGAGATGTAGCGCAGGAAAGGATATAATTTTTGCCAGCTTCATACACAGCTCCCACCAGAGCCTGAAATCGAGCAAGTGCTCCGTGCTCCAGAAAGGTTTGAACTCAAGGAAAGCTTCTGCCAGCAACTTTCCCAGAAATGAAATGACAACAAGAAGCCGGATGATGGCAGAAAAAAAAAAAAAATGGACAGGTTGCTCATACTGAGGGAGCTGGTGAAAATCTTGTAGCTGGCTCAGCGGAGGAGATGGAAATAACAGCATCTTTTACAGACTGCCTACTTACAGAGTGTCCCAATTAAACGTACGCCCCTTTCAGATGTTAACAAACCAAAACAAAGCTCCGGCGCTGGCGGTGGGCACACTAAACATTTCAGTCTCAAAGGAAACCCAACGGGTAGGTAGGTCAACTTCTATTCCACTTTACCCATTAAGTTATACCTTAATATCACGCTAATAAATTATGCAGACGGTTTATTAGGACACGCTGTGGGTCTGGCACTCTGATAAGCGCTTCACACGCCCCATTTCACCGAACCTTAACAGCCTGAAGAGGCAGGAACCGCATTAGCTCCTTTTTTATGACCAAGACACAAAGAGTTTTAAGTGACTTGCTTAGGGGGGTAGCGTTGGGATTTGTACCCGTGCTGGACACCGGGGCTGTGCTCGTAACCACCAAGCTCCAGATCTGGCTGCGGAGATTTAGACGCTCCGGATCTCAGGGAGTTGAAGCGGGGACCCCCCCCCCACACGCCACCCCCCGCCCCAGGCATAACTTCGGCATCCCTCCGCACGAGGAGAAATTAGGAAAGGTGGCGTGGCACCTGTTTCTGGTCCCAGCAAGGGGTGGAGGAGCTGGAGCGCCTAGGGTCCAGGCCGCCGGGCGCCCCGAAGCGGGGGGCGCGGGAAGACCCGCCTCCTCCGGGAAGGCCCCGCGGGCGGGACAGAGGCCCGGGGAAGAAGGCCAGGCGCGCGGGCCCGCCGAGGCCTAGGCCCCACCCGCCGTCCCCCTCCCCGCGGCCGCGGCGCCCGCGCGGGCCCCGCCAGGCCCGGCCCGGCGCGGCCGGGCCGCCTCACCTGGCTGCTGCCCCGAGCTCGTCCCCCTGCCGGCGGTCCTGGGCGGCGGCGACGAAAGCGGGGGCGGCGAGGAGAAGGAGGAAGGAAGAAGGGAAAGGAGGAAGGGAACGGCGGAGGGAAGAGGCGGAGTGGCCGCGGAGGAGGCGGGCGCCGCCGGGCCGGGGGGGTGGGGGGGGGTCAGAGGAAGGGAACCCAGCCAGACGCGGCGGCCGCCGGCGCAAACGCTGAGGAGCGGCTCCGGCGCCCAGAGCCCGGCAGGAAGTGACGGGGGAGGGGCCTGCGCCCGCCCCCAGCCCCCGCCCGCCTCCATGCCCGGCCCCACCCCCACCTGCGGTCCGAACCACAAGTCCCGGCGGGCGCTGCGACGGCGCCTGCTTTCGCAAGGCACTCCGGAAGCCTGATGGGCAGGAGCCCGGTCGGGCCTAGGTCGCGGCGCCCCGCCCTGGCCCCCGGGGCCTGCTGGGAGTTGTAGTTTTGCCCGGGGTTGAGGGCAGCCTGGAGACCTGCGATGAGCTGAGCCGGCCTTCTTAACTCCGCCCCCCTCCCGTAGTTCTTCCCGTTTTCCTCTCTGTCCTTCGTTTTCTCCCGCCTCCGTTCCTTCTCTGGCTACTTCCCTTAGTTTCACATTCCGCGTTTATTAAACGCTTGCTGTGTGCAGGCCACTGCTCCAAGAGTTGAGACTATAGAAATGAACAGACAAAAATCCCGGCCCTCAGAGAGCTTACGTTCTAGTGAAGGTGAAGTACATAATAAATAAAATCAGTAATTTTTATAGTCAGTTAACAGGCGAGAAGTGCCAGGTTGGCATTTCTTTCACCCAGCTCTGGATAAACTCAGTGGTTTTAGCAGCACGCTTATGGGGCGGTGGGCGTTAATGACGGGGAATTTTGGACCTCTAGAATCACACTCAGCAAAGAATAATGCGCACATTGTGAGAGGTCCAGGAAATAGTGAGGGGAAGAGCTGCAGATGCCCAGGCATCCCCTCTCCTCACTCTGGGACTACTTCCCACTCTTTAGAAACGGTTTATTTTCTCTCTGTGTCTGCCTATTTTTCTCAGTATCTTTCAATATAGCTATTGCTCAATCTTTCTTGCCAAGGCAATGCAGTTTAATTTGCATAAGTTCATGATATGAGGCCTTGTGGCTGACGGGGCCTCTCCAAACAAATCTTTGGGACCTAGGCCCCAGCAGAGAGAACACTTTTCTCTGGACCAGGCCTCCTTACTCTGCTTCTTGTAAAATACGAGACTGAATTTCAGGACATGAAAAACAGTCAAAGGTCTTTCACTGTCCAGTGCCAGTCCAGGACAGCGGTAAGCAACGGTCAGATATTGTCCAGCCCTCCACTAAAGGAGAATTGTTTTCTAACTTATAAGTGGTCTGGACCCCATAGCTCACTGGGTAAAGGAGCAAACACAGGGGGGGTTTCTAAACTCAAAGCTGAGGTCCCTGCACAATCAATCTCTTCAAAGGATGTTCTGACCCATTTTATTATCATCTGTGGGACCCAAGTGATGGGCGGATGACTTCCAGTCTCAACTTATTTCCCTCCTTTCGTATATTGAAGGGAAGATCCCTCTATTTTCCCCCCTAATCCCAATTTGGATTTTATGCCACGATTTGGATCCTGATACAGCTGGGCCTCAGTTTCTCCTCTTAGTTAAATAAATATGATTTCCTATATTACCCAATGGACATAAGAATCAGTAGAACTTGATACCCAGTCTCATCTCTTACCCATCTGAAGAGTGATAGGTCTCCCTTTAGAGCTGTGAAGTTCTAAGTATGCTGCTGTGGGCAGCCTAAGCTGAAGTGGGCTCTTACTAGTGACCAATCAGGTGTCATTTCAGGGGTCACATGTTGTTAGGGCACTCCCTCCCCCTTCTTCCCCTCAACCCCAGCAATCACTGATCTTTTTACCAACTGCATGTTTTGCCTTTTCCAGAACTGTCACATATTTGGAGTCATGCGGTCTGTAGCCCTTTCAGATTGGCTTCTTCCACTTAGTAATATGCAAAATTTCTTCCATGTTTTTTCATGGCTTGATCCCTCTTTTCCCATTTTTTAAATAGATACATAAATAACACAAAGTATAATTTTCAGATAAAAATCAACTTCTCACAGAGTTTTTATGTGATTTGCATATTCCCATTCCTTATTACAAATGCATATAATTTGCCTTCTAGGAAGGAACACAGAGAATTTAGGTAATTTACTTAATGGTCACAGTTTCTTATTTCCACCTTCATGTCTAAGAAAAATAAATAATTCCTTTATTATTTGGCAAGAGACAAGAAGTCTGCAGGCCCTTAGAAGAGAATTTAACTCACAGTACAAAGAGAGAAAACAAATCTAAGTGACCCACTCCTGAACCCCACCAGCCCCACAGCTAACCTATGCCTCAATTAAATACAACTCTTTGGTTACACAAAGCGAGTTCAGAGTCATCTTCAAAATATAAAATGTTGAGAACAGCCCTGTGGTCCGGTGGCTGGGGACCACCTGAACCTGAAGGGGTCATATGTATTGTCTGACCAATCTATAGTCCCATGCTTGATCTGCGCTGACCCAATGGAAAAACAAACCCCCGCCTCAAGCCCAAGGAGTATTAACTCTTCAGGTGTTGTTGTTTTTCTTCCTTTTTCTTTCATCTGTTATTTTTATAAAGATTTTATTCATTTATTTGAAAAAGAGAGAGAAGAGCATAAGAAGGGAGAGGTCAGAGGGAGAAGCAGACTCCTCGCTGAGCAGGGAGCTCGATTTGGGACTTGACCCTGGGACTCCAGGATCATGACCTGAGCTGAAGGCAGTCGCTTAACCAACTGAGTCATCCAGGCACCTCTCATTTGTGTTTTTAGTTTTAATTAGCTGCTATGATTCTAACACTTATATAATAATCTGGGTTTGGGGGAGGCGTTTGGGTGGCTCGGTTGGTTAAGCGTCTGTCTTTGGCTCAGGCCATGATTTTAAGGTCATGGGATCAAGTCCTGCTTCAGACTCTCTGCTCACTGGGGAGTCTGCTTCTCCCTCTGCCCCCCCCCCGCCATGTGTGTGTGCATGGGGTCTCTCTCTCTCTCTCAAATAAATAATATCTTAAAAAAAATAGTAGTAATGATAATGTGGGTTTGTATCATCTCTTTAAAAATGAGGCAGATTTGGCTGCACAGAGCCTGTGGAGTGGCAGCTATACCCTACAGGTGGGCACATACTTCTCATGTCACTGCAGTCCCCACCCTATCCACGTCTCTCATTTGTGTTATTTTCCCGTTCCTGTTGACATTTAAGTTTGCCATGCCTGGCCTGCTGTGTAACTGCGTGCTTTTCTGTGAAGCTGAGGACTTGTCAGGAAGACAGACCCCAGCCAAAGAATCTCCAAATGCAATTGTGACAAGTACAGGAAGAAAAGGTACATGGTATTATGAGGGCGCCATGAACCCAGGTTTCAAGGTTTAAGGATGGTGCACACTGAAGCCCCGAAGTAGCTTCAGCAAAGATCTGAAGGGTATGACCAGGGTAACTAGGCAAAAGGGGCTCAGGAGGGGTTCCAAGTAGGAGGAAAAGATGTACAAAAGCACATGGCCCAGATGCTAGTTACAAAACAAATCCCCTCCAAGTGTAGTGGCTTAAAAGAACAGTGATCATTTTATCATCTCTTGTAGATCTACAGGTCAGGAATTTGGAAAGGGTTTGGCTAGGCTCTTCTAACTTGGGTTCCTACTGGAGAGCTGGACCACTTGGTGACAGAACACCAGGGGCTGGCTTGCCCTCTCCCTCTTCATGGAGCCTCAGAGACGCCCTCAAGGTCTCTGCATGGCCTCCTATGCGCTTCGGCACAGCATGGCAGCCCTCGGGACTGTCAGACAGTTACGAGGCAGCTGAAGGCTTCAAAAGTGAGTGTCCTGGAGAACTAAGGCAGAGCTGTGTTTGCCTTATGGGATGTAGTCTCAGACATCGTATAGTCCTATCTGCTGTAGCATCCTGGCTACAAATAAGATGTAAGCCTGTCCAAATCCAAAAGGAGGGCTGTTAGACTTGACCTCCTGCTGGGGAAGTGTAAATGGGCAGCTCTGGAGCTCAGAGGAGAGTCAGACCTGGAGACATAATGTATGAGTGGGTAGCATTTGAGAGTTAATCGAAGCCTCGGGTGTGGATGTTAGTGGATGTTAGCACCTGACGATTACCTCTGCTCCACTCTTATGGCCCCTTAGCAGCACTTTGCACCCTTATAATTATTTGATTATCTGCTGAGTTTCTTCTGTTTGGCTAAGACTATATGATCAGCTTCCATGACAGCAGGGACTCAAGCTTCTCTTGATCATCCTGGTGTCCGTGGTCCCCTAAGACACTGCCTGGTACACATACATTTCCATCAGCGACTGAAGAACCACAGCCTCTCGTCTCTGCTGGAGTCCCTGAAAAAAACAAGGCACACCTGTAGGGTTGATTGGTGTAGGTCAAAATCACCCATAGTATATGTTACAAGGTTGAGAACTACTTGCTAGTCAAGATGAGTAATTCTCAAGATTATTTGAGGTAGACTACTCCCGTGGGGCTATTTCAGCATCTTAGAGGGAGAGCATTATATCTTAGGAGATGGAATGATTACATCTTTTTTTTTAAAGATTTTATTTATTTATTTGACAGAGAGAGAGATCACAGGTAGGCAGAGAGGCAGGCAGACAAAGAGGGGGAAGCAGGCTCACCGCTGAGCAGAGACCCCGATGCGGGACTTGATCCCAGGACCCTGAGATCATGACCTGACTCAAAGGCAGAGGCTTAACCCACTGAGCCACCCAGGCGCCCTAGAATGATTACATCTTGACATCATGACAACATCTTGATAAAATGATATCATATTTTGTCAAAAAAGTATCATTTACAAATCAATAAAAAAAATTCCTACAAAAATGATGGAAAAATTTTTACAAAAATGATGCAGAACCTATGTGAAGAGAAGACTTAAATTCTACAGAAGGATGCAGAAAAAGACTTGAACAAATAGAAATATATGGGTTTTTTCAAGATTTTATTTATTTGACAGAGAGAGAGCTAGAGTGAGCACAAGCAGGGGAAGCTACAGAGGGAAAGGGAGAAACTTTCCCTACAGTGGGAAAGTTCCCATTGAACAGGAGCCCGATGGGGGCTCAGTCCCAGGACCCTGGGTTCATGACCTGAGCTGAAGGCAGATGCTTAATCCACTGAGCCACCCAGACACCTCTATTAAGATCCTAATAAAAAAACAAGCAAGATTTTATTTTGCAACTAGATGGGCCAAGTCTAAAACTCTTGTGGAAAAACTAACAAGAAAACATTTCTGAAAGTGCCTGCCCACATAATAAACATATTATCATGTCATTCTAGTTTAAACTGTCACAGGGGCACCCAGCTGGCTCACTCAGAAGAGCACACGACTTCTAATCTTTGGGTCATGAGTGTAAACCCAACAATGAGCTTGGAGTTTACCTTAAAAAAGGGGGGGCCACCTAGGTGGCTCAGTCATTGGGCATCTGCCTTCGGCTTGGAACATGATCTCAGGGTCCTGGGATCAAGCCCTGCATCGGGCTCTCTACTCCATGGTGAGTCTGCTTCTTCCCCCTCTCTGTCCACCCCTCTGCCTACTTGTGCTCTCTCTGTCAAATAAATAAATAAAATCTTTTTTAAAAACCTGTTAAGTACTAGTGTCTACTTAGCTCCACAAATCAGCAGAAGAGAAATTCCCAAATAGACCCAAACATAGGTAGGCATTTAGTATTCAATAAAGGTGATATTTCAAGTTGGGGAAGATAAAACAGATTTCATGCAATGCATGATTTGGGACAACTACAAAGCATCTGTGGGGGAAAAAAAGAGTTAAATCCATCCTTCATATCTTGTACCTGGAAAAATGACAAATGGATCAAGGATTTAAGTGGAAAGAGGGGAACCACAAAATTAACAAGAGAATTTCTGAGAGAAGTGGAAAAGACCCTTTTGACTATAACACAAAATTCAGAAGACTTAAAAGAAAAGATCGATATATTTGACTTCATGAAAATAAAATATAATCACAGGAAGTAAAGAAACAAATGACAAACTGGAAAAAATTTCACCTCAAGCACAGAAAGGCGAACTTTATTTTATTTTTTAAAGTTTATTTATTTTATTTATTTAAGTAACCTCTACACTCAATGTAGGGCTCAAACTCATGACCCAAGATCAAGAGTCACAGGCTCCTCTGATGAAGCCAAACAGGCACCCCAGAAAGACAAATTTTATAACATGTAAAGAATTATACCATGTCCTGTGAATTACAAAAAGATTAAAATCCAGTAGGAAAATGAGTTAAAGATAGCAACAGACAGTTCATAGGAAAGGAAAAACAAGTTGTTCTTAGAAATAAAACCATGAGGGGCACCTGGGTAGCTCAGTCAGTTAAGCACTGACCCTTGATTTTTAGCTTATGCCACAATTGTGAGACGGAGCCCCTCATTGGGCTCTTCACTGGGCATGGAACCTACTTGAGATTCTCTCTCTCTCCCTCTCCTTCTGCCCCCTCCCCAATTCTTTCCCTCTCTTAAAAAAAAAAAAAGGAAAGAAGGAAGGAAAGAAAAAAAAGAAAGACCATGAATTCAAGGATATTAATGGAAATACAGTTTGTAATAGCAAAGTCTGGAAATAACATCAATGTCTATCGATGTAAGACTGGCTAAATAAAATATGACAAATTCTTACAATGGAGTAATAACCAGCAGTTAAAAAAAAAGAAGAATGAAAAGAGACATTGCCAAGAGAACGAGAAACAAGCTACAGACTTGGAAACAGTATCTGCATCACATATCTGATAAAGGATTTTTATCCAGAATACATAAAGAACCCTGAAGACTCAACAATAAGAAAGCAAAAAACCTAAGGGAAAAATGGGCAAAAGAATTGAATAGACACTTCACCAAAGAAGTTATAGGGATATAAACATGTGAACATGTGAAAAGATATCATTAGGGAAATGCAGATAAAACATACACACACATACCCACAAAGAGATATCATTACACACTAATTAGAATAGCAAAAAGTAATAAAAATAACCAACACCAAATAGAAGAATTAAGAGCAATAGGGATACTTATTCATTGCTGATAGGAGTGCAAAACAGTACACCGCTTGGGAAGATAGTTGACAAGTTCTTATAAAGTTAAACATGCATTTGCCATATAATCCAGCAACTTATGTTCACATGAAGCTCTTGTGCTAATGTTTATAGTAGCTTTCTCTGTAACAGCCAAAATGTCTTTCAACACTGTTTGTTTATTTAAACAAACAGTGGTCCATCCATGCAATGGGACCCTACTGAGCAACAATAAGGACAGAAATGTTCATGAAACATGGATAATCAAGAGATGAATCTTAATTGCACCAGTATGGGTGAAAAGATAAAACTAAAAAGGCTACAATTTTTTGCTTCCATTTATACAATATTCTGAAGAAGGTGAAATTATGGGAACAGAAAACAAATCGGTAATTGTCAGAGGTGGGGAGGATAGTCAGCTAAAATCCTGCACCTAATGTTTAGGTATTTAGATGACTGAACTGTTCTTTGGTGGATACCTGACTGTATTCTCCCAAAGCCTTACAGAGTAAACTTTACTGTATGCGAATGTTTAAGAATCAGTAAAGATGTCCAGGGTTCCCAAGATGGAGTTAAAGACCGTAACAAATGAATTCACTAAAGGGGATAGGGAAAAAAAAAAGGAGCTGACCCTAATTAACTTTGGGAAAAGTGCTTTGACTGGAAACTGTAAAGCTAAAGGCAAAAAGAACTGCATATAAACACTATCTTCTAGTTGGTAAGTGTGTTTCTCATAGGGATGGTAACTATAAAGTACTGTGAGCTAAATGAAAATGAAGTAAATTACAACATACCTAAAACTTGGGGATACAGTTTAAGGGAATCTTTTTTTTTTTTTAAATATTTTATTTATTTGACAGAGAGAAACACAGCCAGAGAGGGAACACAAGCAGGGGGAGTGAGAGAGGGAGAAGCAGGCTTCCTGCTGAGCAGGAAGCCCAATGCGGGGACTCAATCCCCGGTCTCCAGGATCATGACCTGAGCTGAAGGCAGTCGCTTAACCAACTGAGCCACCCAGGCGCCCTGGGAATCTTTTTTTTTTAGAGAAATTTTATTTATTTATTTATTTGACAGAGAAACACAGCTAGAGAGGGAACACAAGCAGGGGGAGTGAGAGACAGAGAAGCAGGCTTCCCACTGAGCAGGGAGCTGGATGCGAGGCTCAGTCCCAGGACTCCGGGATCATGACCTGAGCTGAAGGCAGACACTTAATGACTGAACCACCCAGGTGCCCCTAACGGAAGCTTTAGAGGGAAATCTGTAGTATTAAAATGTTTGCATTGGAAAATCAAACAAACAAACAAACAAACTCAAACTAGTAGTAATCTAAGTCCCTTCCTTAAACTAGAAAAAGAAATTAAATCCCAAGCAAGCAGAATTACAGAATAAAGATATGAACAGATTTCAACAAGATGGAAAGAAATAATAATAGAGAAGATCTATGAAAACAGAAGCTCATTCTTCTGAAGAAAAAAAATCACATAAGTGGTATCATACTATTTAAGTTCTTCTGTGTCTTGCTTTTTGCCCCTCAATGTTACATTTTTGGGTAGTTCATCTATATTTACATATGTAGCTCTAGTTTGTTCATTTTCACTTCTGTATACCATCACATGGGTATATCCCCTTGTACTTACCCAGTCTTCTGTTGATGAACATTTAGATTAGACATATGTCTTGCTGTTGTAGTCACTGCCACTATCAGGATTCTTGCATATCTCCTCATGCAATTTGTAGATTTTACATTTCCTATATTTGTAATTGATTGTTTCCCAAAACACTTAGTGAGGCACCCTTTTCTAAGAGCTGTATCACCTGATTTTTTAATATATCTATGAACTATAGACATAATTAATGATAACCTTATTCTAATGCTCGCAGACCTCAGGAAAATAGGGAGTTACAGTCATTTGATTTATTTATTCAATAGATACTTAGATATCTACTAAACATTAGTTGTGTGCCATGCACTGAGAATACTGAGATGAATGAGACAGGCCCCTGCTCTCAGGGACGTTACGTAAAGAAAGTATCTCTGCCTTTCTCTACTGGTCTTCTCTTACTGACTGTCCTAAAAAATCTTGATAGGATTTTGTACAGGGATGCTATGGGCTCCAGGGTGAAGCAAAAGGCAGTGATTATGGGTGACTCAGATGGTTAAGCGTCTGCCTTCAGGGGTGCCTGGGTGGCTTAGAGGGTTAAGCCTCTGCCTTTAATTCAGGTCATGATCTCAGGGTCCTGGAATCAAGTCCCACATCGGGCTCTCTGCTCAGCCTGGAGCCTGCTTCCCCCTCCTTCTCTGCCTGCCTCTCTGCCTATTTGTGATCTCTCTCTGTGAAATAAATAAATAAAATTTAAAAAAAAAAAAGTGTCTGCCTTCGGCTCAGGTCATGATCCCGGTGTGCGAGGATAAAGTCCCACCTTGGGCTCCCTGCTCAGTGGAGAGCCTGTTTGTCCCTCTCCCTCTGCTGCTCTCCCTGCTTGTGCTCTCTCACTCTCTTTGTCAAATAAATAAATAAAATCTCTAAAAAAAAAAAAAAAAGGAAGCAGTGATTATAAGTTAGCTCTAGGTCTATAAGGTAGCTCCTATTGGCTTAGCTCATCTGGTTATCTCTCAAATTTAATACCAGCTAAGTTAGTGGGAAAAACAAATACCTCACAATAGGTTTAAATTGACCCTATAGGAGAATCCGTTGCTTATCTCATGCTTACTTGGAAAGAGGAGGGTATGGTTTTATATCACACTGCAGGCAGAAGGCCACAGGGAGTCATTTTCCCTGGAAAGTTAGAAAGCTTTTCGGTCATGTGAAATAGCTTTTAGCTTCATGCAAATTATTTCTCAATAAGAGCAAAAGTGCTCTTGTTATATATTCAAGTGTTATCTACTCTCTAGATAATGTCTATGTTTTATAATGCAGTTGTAAAAACTAAGTTTCTTGGGGCCCTTTGGTGGCACAGTCAGTCAAGTGTCAGGGTCATGGGACTGAGCCCCCTGCCGGGGCTCCATGCTCAGTGGGGAGTCTGCTTGAGATTCTCTTTCCCCTCTTCCTCTGCCCCTCCCCCTGCGCCTTCTCTCTCTCTCAAATAAATAAACCTCTTTAAAAAATTAAGAGCCATTGGGGCGCCTGGGTGGCTCAGTTCGTTAAGCGACTGCCTTCGGCTCAGGTCATGATCCCCGAGACCGGGGATCGAGCCCCACATCAGGCTCCCTGCTCAGCAGGAAGCCTGCTTCTCCCTCTCTCACTCCCCCTGCTTGTGTTCCCTCTCTGGCTGTGTTTCTCTCTGTCAAATAAATAAAATCTTAAAAAAAAAAATTAAGAGCCAAGCAGAGAGAGTCAACTATCACATGGTTTCACTTACTTGTGGAGCATAAGGAGTAACATGGAGGACAGTAGGAGATGGAAAGGAAATTGGAAGTGGGGTAAATTGGGGAGGGAGATGAAACATGAGAGACTTTGGACTCAGAAACAAACTGAGGGTCTTGGAGGGAAGGGGGTGTGGGATGGGTAAGCCTGGTGGTGGATACTGAGGGCACATACTGCATGGAGCACTGGGTGTGGGGCATAAACAATGAATCTTGGAACACTGAAAAATTAAAATAAATAAATAAATAAATAAATAAATAAATAAATAAATAAATAAATTTCCTTAGCAAACAACAACAACAACAACAAAAAGATTAAGTTTCTTGGGGCACCTGGGTGGCTCAGTCATTAAGTGTCTGCCTTCAGCTTGTGTCACGATCCCGGAGTCCGGGGATTGAGTCCCACATTGGGCTCCCTGCTCAGCGGGAAGCCTGCTTCTCCCTCCCTCACTTCCCTTGCTTGTGTTCCCTCTCTAGCTATGTTTCTTTCTGTCAAATAAATAAATAAAATATTAAAAAAATAAAAAATAAAAAAATTAAGTTTCTTAATGTAATTTGCACCACAGTTTAAAAAGACAAATAGTTTTCTGAAGCTTATCATGAAAAACAACACTCCCATCCACTCACTTTTAACTCTTTTCCTCGGTTAATTTCCTTTATATTTCTCTCTCTCTTTTAAGATAGATTTATTTATTTATGTATTTATTTCACAGAGAGAAACACAGCAAGAGAGGGAACACAAACAGGGAGACTGAGAGAGGGAGAAGCAGGATTCCTGCTGAGCAGAGAGCCTAGTGTGGGGCTCAATACCAGGACTCCAGGATCATGACCTGAGATGAAGGCAGACGCTTAACGACTGAGCCACCCAGGCACCCCTATATTATTTTTTTAAAAAAGATTGTATTTATCCATTTGAGAGGGGGGTGGAGAGCACAGAGTCCCCACTGAGCAGAGAACCCGACATGGGACTTGATCCCAAGACCCTGAGACATGACCCTAGTCAAAGACAGATGCTTAACTGACTGAGCCACCAAGGCACTCCTATATTTTTTTTTCAGTAGTTTATTTACTTTTTTTTTTTTTTTTTAGCAATCTCTACACCCAACATGGGGCTCGAACTCACAGTCCCGAAATCAAGAGTCGTATGTTCTTCTGACTAAGCCAACCAGGCACTCTTCTTCCTTCATATTCTAAAGGACATGCCTATACTGGTATCTCTTGATTCTTCCATTTAGATCTGTTGAATGCCTAGCATGGAAGATGAGAATTATTTCTCTTAGTCCTGTTCCCACCCACTCCAACACAATAACTTCCCCTTCTCAGTTGTTCCAATATCTTCCTATCATAATTATTGATTCAACCAATATTTAATATTTACATTATTGAGTCTATATAAGTAGTGTTTACCATTAAGCCGTGTGAGGTATTATGATTACATTTTATTTATTCTATCACTCCCCCCCAAAAAGTTATAAGTTGCCTTAGTGTTTCATTGTCTTGTGTCACGGGATGTAGATAGAGAACTACTTCAGTCTCAGTTTCAGCTGATGCTTCCCCATTCCAAAGTAAGTCCCGCCTAGGCAAGACTTGTAAAAGAGGTGATTAAAAACTGGTCATAGCAGATTTATTCATAATTGCCAAAACCTGGAAACAACCAAGATATCCTTCAGTAGGTGAATGGATAAATAAACTATACTATATCCAGACAATAGAATATTATTCAGCACTAAAAAGAAATGAGCTATCAAGCCATGAAAACACATGGAGGAAACGAAAACGCACATCACTAAGTGAAAAAAGCCAATCTGAAAAGGCTATATACCATGTGATTCCAGCTATATGACATTCTATAAAAGGCAAAATGATGGAGACAAAGCCAAGGGCTGCTTGTCTGGGGGCTGAGGTTTAGGTGGAGGGATGAATAAGCAGAGCACAAAGACTTTTAGGGCAATGCAACTACTCTACATGATACTATAATGGTGGATAGATGCCATTATACCTTTGTCCAAACCCAAAGAATGGACAACACAAAAAGTGAGCCCTAATGTGAACTATGGACTTTGGGTGATAATGATGTGTCTGTGTAGGTTCATGGAATATAACAAATGTACCCACTGGTAGAGGATGTTGATAGTGGAGTAGGCAGTGCATGTGTGGGAGTAGGGGATATATGAGAATTCTCTGTACCTTCTGCTCGATTCTAATTTTGCTGTGAACCTTAAACTGCCTGAAAAATAAAGTCTATTAAATTTAAAAAAATAGAAACTCATTTTGTTACTTTTGGTCCCCTACCCATTCAAGAGCATAAAGGGCTGTTGAAATTTCCCAAGATCAAAGAAAATGTTTGGAGAGCACTGACGACCTGTGAGTACACTTCTGCCCATTTGTGGTAATGAGAAGAGAAGGAGGGCACTTCAGTCAGACCTCCTGACGAGCTTGATGAGTCTCCTGAACCTCAGGTGACACAGTAGGTGGTGCTGACTCGCACCTGAGAAGTACATGAAAGGGACCGTGGCTGGCTTGCTCCTCTTATGGGGAAGCAGAAGCACTGTTTCCAGGTGCTGGACAGTATCCTGAGGACCTAACAGGGCCGTGCTGGGGAAACACTAGCTTGGATCTGGTCTAAGAGGTTTCTCCCGAGGACTGGGGTGACCGCAGTCAAAAGAGGCTGCTTGTCTGGCTGAGGCCAAAATTATAAGTGGTCATAAAATCAAAGGGTCTTCTGGTTGAGTAAGGCCCCACCCATAGAGCAGATCAGAGCTCAGGGATCAGAGCAGGAGGAGTGTTCTGGAAGAATGATACAAGTCAAAAGCACCCCAGAAGAGGAAGAGTCCACTGTGAACCCCTGCCAAGATCAGAGAGTGTCTCACTGCCTCTTCTTTCCTGTCTGCATAGGCCTCTTCTATCCAGGAGGAATGAGAGACAGTCTCCTGGTGGAGAATGATGCTGGAAGGCCTTGTGGGGAAGTAAAGAAGCCCACCAGGCCTCCCTTTCTTACCTCAGGTGGCCAGTCTAAAGTAGGTCTATGTGGCAGAGGGAGAGATTATTTTATTTTAAATAAATTTGGGAGTTTTGACTCTTATTAGAGTGAATCAAATTAAACTGCCAATATTCAACTATTTTTGACTCACACAAATGGCAATTTCATATGGTTCGGCTTAATGCATGAGAGTGGACTTTTGAATTACTGAACTGAGGTTGTTTGGAGGTTTTGAGTGACCAAGAGAATTTTATTACCTGACAGTGACTAAAAAAAGCCATGAGACTTGCCCTAGACTTCACTCTAGGGTATGGGGGAAGAACAGTTTGAATATGCAAAGAATAAACTTTGCATGCAAGAATAAA
Source organism: Spilogale gracilis (assembly GCA_004023965.1). Classification (NCBI taxonomy): domain Eukaryota; kingdom Metazoa; phylum Chordata; class Mammalia; order Carnivora; family Mephitidae; genus Spilogale; species Spilogale gracilis. The sequence continues at coordinate 41,082 of PITA01003793.1, read as the reverse complement.
CTTCTTTTCTTCCTACACCCAGAGTTCCCATCTGTTCAACAAATTGGCTACACTTAGTTTTCTGTGTATTTATCACCAATTCATCCACAAAATCTCTGATAGAAACTGAAGTTTCCTCTCAAGAAATTCAAACACATCAGGTAATCTTTCAACTCTTTTTTGAGTTCAATTTGATATTCAATTCTTTTTTTCTTGGAGACATTCCCCCACCTTGTGGTTCTCTGTTTTTCTGCTCTGTTTGGGACTGATTCCTCTCCAGGCCTGCTGGGCAGCTGTGGCAGCAACACTTTCTCTTGCCTCTTTCCTGGGCTGGAGATCCTGTTTCTTGGATTCCATGAGTTCCTTGTTCATGGTTTTCTCCTTCATGCTCCACTCACTTTCTGAGAAAGTGGCCTCGAAGAAAAATTTTCAAGATTTTGCATATCTGGAATTGTCTTTATTCTGTCCTAATGCTTCATGGATAATTTGGCTGGGTATAGAATTCTAGGTTAGAAATCATTGTCTTTTAGAACACACAGTTTTTTCTCATACCAGGGGAAGAATCTGTTCTTATAGTACTTTACAGTTAGATGGGAAACCAACTTTTTTATTACTCCCTTACTTCCTCTGTCTCTTTTTTTTTTTTAAGATTTATTTATTTATTTGACAAAGAGAAACACAGCTGAGAGAGGGAACACAAGCAGGGGGAGTGAGAGAGGGAGAAACAGGCTTCCGGCTGAGCAGGGAGCCCGATGTGGGGCTCAATCCCAGGTCACCGGGATCATGACCTGAGCCGAAGGCAGTCACTTAACCAATTGAGCCACCCAGGTGCCCTAGTTGTTTTGTTTTGTTTTAATTTAAGTAATCTCTACACCTAACATGGGGCTTGAACTCATGACCCCAAGATCAAGAGTCAAATGTTCTTCCAACTGAGCCAGCCAGGTGCTCCTAACTTCTCCATTTTCTCTGTTTCCACTTTCTCTTTCTTCTTGATGGTTGTAGAGAAATATTCTTTATCAGTGGGTTTTCAAACTCCACAACTATCAAAAAGCACAAAACTGTTTTCCTAACATAGGCTTGTCTTCACATAGCAGAAAAGAAATTTGGCACTTACACTTTGTGCTGTGTTTGAATTACTCTATATAGTGAGAACATAGAACATACTTATGTAATCAGTTAAAAATTTGCTGTATTGGGGCACCTGGGTAGTTCAGTCGTTAAGCATCTGCACTCGGTTCAGTTCATACTCCCGGAGTCCCAGGATCAAGTTCCACATCAGGCTCCCTGCTCAGCAGGAAGTCAGCTTCTCCCTCTCTCACTCCTCCTGTTTGTGTTCTCTCTCTAGCTGTGTTTCTCTCTGTCAAATAAATAAATAAAAATTAAAAAAATTGCTATATCTTGATAAATGACTTTTCTATCATTCCTAATACTAAAACTCTGCCACTTATTTTTTTCTTTTCACTAAAATTGGGTGGAATTCACATAAAATTAACCATTTTACAGTGAACAATTCAGTGGCATTTAGTACTTTCACAGTGTTGAGCTACCTCCACCTCTATCCAGTTCCAAAACATCTTCCTATTCCAAAAAGAAACTTTGTATTCATTAAGCAGTTGCTCTCTACTCCCCCTTCTCTAGCAAAACTCTGGCAGCCATCAGTCGGCTTTCTGTTTCTATGGATTTTCCTGTTCTGGATATTTCATATAAATGGAATCATACAATATGTGACCTTTGATGTTTGACTTAACATAATTTTTCATGTTAAGGGTCACCCATATTATAGCATGTATTAGTACATCATTCTTTTTTATAGGCAAATAATATTCCATTGTAAGGCTATGTCACAATTTGTATATCCACTTATCTGTTTATGGTTGTTTGGGTTGTTTTCATCTTTGGTAACTGTGAATGGTGCTGCTATGAACATTCATGTACATGAATTCGTTTTTAAATTCTCTCAAAAAGCTATTTTCATTCTTTTGGGTATATTTTTAGGGGTTGAATTGCTCAATCACATGGTTATTCTATATTTACCTCTTTTAGGAACTGCCAAGCTATCTTCCACAGCTGAACCATTTTATATTTCCACTGGCGATGTACAAGTATTCTAATTTCTCCACATTTTTGCTAACGATTGTTATTTTCCTTTTTGAAAGTTACAGCTACCCTAGTGAATGTAAAGTGGTATCTCATGATTTTTATTTGCATTTCCCCAATAACTATTGGTATCAAGCATCTTTTCATACAATGACTTCTTGGGCATTTGTACATCTTCTTTGGAGAAATGTCTATTCAAGTTCTTTCCTCACTTTAAATTTGGGTTGTCTTTTAGTTTTGAATTGTAAGAGTTCTTTGTATTTTCTGGATACTCCCCTTAACTTTTGTGGCTATCTGAATTTTCAATGTTGTAAAAATCTGGTAATATGAGTGCTACACGATGTGGGAAAGACCATTTGTTATCTAATGATATCCACTTTCTGATTTTTTTATTGCAATGGAACCCCAATTTTATTTAGACTAATCATGTGCCCACAAAAATGACTTTTCTAGTCTCCCTGTTTCTAGGCATGACCACATTGTTAAGTTGAAGATGTCTGTTACACATCTAAGTGGGGATATTAGTTAGACATTTGGAAATTCAAGAATAGAGGTCAGGAGAGAGTCATTCAATTCATGAACCTGTTGTTCCCTCCCCACTGTCTTTATTACCCACATTTGGGCACCTGGCTCACATATTCTTTTCCACTCATCATCCTGGTGACTTCAACATTCATACACACAGCCAATCCAAGATCCTGTTCATTCAGTTGTAGGACCTTCTCATTTCTAGTGACCTTCTCTTCTATTCTACTCCAGTCATCCCTCCTTATGACCATATACTAGGTCTTGACATCAAAAATAAATACAACCAAAATATCATTCTACATTCTGGCCACAACCCTTCCAACATCCATATTTCATGACTCCCTAAGACTATTCTTCTAGCTAATCAGGACTCCAATCTTTTTACCCATCTAGTTTCTCCCTTTCCATCAGCCTTCTCCATCTTCAATGCCTTTCTATATTCAGCAAACATTATGATCCATCATTTCAAGAACACACTTTCCAATACCATAAACTCTGATGACCATTTGTATTTTGATTGTACTTGTCAATCAAAATTCCAGCTATCTGCTTTGTCAATGTCTATATTGAAAAACTTACACATCTTCCCAAAACAAAAACAATGACCCACCTACATCTGAACCAATCTTCTTCCGGTTGCCATAGGAGTCGCTAGTGTCTCTCCTACTGAAACCAACCCTTATCTCCTCCTCTACTTCATATAAACCTTATACTACCAATGATTCATTTTTTTCTTCTGGATATTTAGGTATTAGCTCTCAACTAGACTCTCCCAATCTTTATTCCTAAGTCAGGGTGCCTGGGTGGCTCAGTTGCTTAAGTCTCTGCCTTTGGCTTAGGTCATGATCCTATGATCCTGGGATCAAGTCCAGCATCAGGCTCGCTGCTCACCAGGAAGCCTGTTTCTCTCTCTACTACCCCCTCCTACCACTCATGCTCTCTCTTTCTCACAAAAATAAATAAAATTTTTACAAATAAATAAAAATTAAACATTCTTAAGTTTTTCTTATCTAAAAAACAAAACCCAAGCAAACAAATCTCTTAGTTTCATTGTGTCCCCAGCTCCATCACCTTATCTTCCTTCCCTTCTCACAGTCAAACTTAATGAAAGGTTTGCCAATACTTTATTAAAACATGTTGCTAAATCCAATTAGTAGGTTCAGAACTCTTGTTGCTGGATCTTTCAATAGCATTTGACATGGCCCATCACTCCCTTCCTGAAATATTCTCCTTCCTGGGCATCTGAACGCTACTCTCTTCTAGTGTCCATCCTGTTTCTCTGATCACTCCTTTTCTTCTTAAGGTCTCAAAATGAGATAGAAGAAATTGCTTTACAAATCTGAGCACTGTAATTAGTGTAGATCATTAATATTTTCTTGTTAATCATATAAAGAGGAATGTATATATGGAACAAAATTAGAAGGCAGACTTGAAAAGGAAAGTGATTTTTTTAAAGGTCTTTTTTTTAAAAAGATTTTTTTTAAAGATTTTATTTATTTATTTGACAGAGAGAGAGATCACAGGTAGGCAGAGAGGCAGACAGAGAGAGGGGAGGAAGCAGGCTCCCTGCCGAGTAGAGAGCCCGACGCAGGCCTCGATCCCAGGACCCTGAGATCATGACCTGAGCCGAAGGCAGCAGCTTTAACCCACTGAGCCACCCAGGCACCCAGGAAAGTGATGGTTTAATTGAAATGGTCTGATATACGTGTTACCTTTTGTTTTAAATTTTCATTACAGTCTAACAGTGTTCTGTACGATATATTTTTAGTTAGATAAAATTAACGTGCATTAATAGTGGGTTTTTTTTTTTTAAGATTTTATTTATTTGACAGAGAGAAACACAGCCAGAGAGGGAACACAAGCAGGGGGAGTGAGAGAGGGAGAAGCAGGTTTCCCGCGGAGCAGGGAGCCCGATGTGGGGCTCGATCCCGGGTCTCCGGGATCATGACCTGGGCCGAAGGCAGTCGCTTAACCAACTGAGCCACCCAGGTGCCCCGCATTAATAGGTTTTAACAATAATTATAAATCAAGTGTGTTTTTTAGGGAAAAAATCAATTTATAATACTTGTTCTGAGAATGTAAGCGTTGGAGATAGTATGGTAAAGTTGGTGTAGCCACAGGAAGAAATGAGAATGAGGTTCTTCTTCTTCAAGGAAGAAGTTTATTGTACTCACAGGTCTTAGAAGGGGGATAACCATGTGCCATGCAGAGCCACAGAGGAAGCACCAAGTATTGATGGCACCTGGTGGCAGAAGAGAGGAAAGAGGGGAACACCCAGATTTAGCACTAGCTAGTTTGAATAATGTCACGGGCTCTGGGTTATAGGGGCACTCTCTAGTTCCTGGTGCCTGGCTCTGGGATGATTTCAGGCAGGGGAAACACTGGCTTGGTGGGTTCCAGTTAGAGGACCACCGGAGCTATAAACTAGGAATTGGTTGGCGTTGGCGTACATATGAAAGACATGCTCCCAGCTGTGTCTAACAGTGGGAGCAGGGTTGCCCCTACTGACAAGCTTTTTAAGATGCCAAAACATTACAAAATGTAAAAAACAAACAAAAATGATTAATGCAACACCTTCCAGGGAACTGCATTACTCTTTCAGATATTGACCTAATATTTTCATATCAAACATGAGAAGGAAGGATAATGCATGAAGCAAGCATGTCACCTCACAGCTGAAGCTGCTGTGTGCCTAGATCAAAGACCATGGACAGTATTACTTAGGTTAAATGTCCTCTCTACTTAAAAGAATAGCATTACCCAAAGCAAACAAAGTGTACCAGTGAGGCAAAAGCTTTTGCAGGGTGTGAGCATAAATTGCTTCTCAGAGGGACCAGCCGGCTTGACAAGTTTTTGTTTATAACAGGAGAATGCAAAAGGAAGTAACTGCTAGTGGAATGAGAGAAGCAGCATTCCTTGAGTTTCACCAGCATTTAGAAGAAAAGAGGGAGAATCGTGCTGAGTTAATTTTGTGGAAAAGGGCTGTCATGGTAGGAGCTCAGGTTTTGGTTTCAAATGGACTTGGATTCAAATCCTGCACTGGCTACTCATTGGCTTCTTTGGACAAGTTAGTTAATGATAATAAATAACATTTATGAAGCACTAACAATGTGCCGGGCCCTGTTGCAAGTGTTTTATACGTATTAATTAATTTAACCCCTACAACAATTTTATGCAGTAGGTACTATAATTTCTTCCATTTTATGGATGCATAAACTGAGGCAGAGTGGTTTAGTCAGTTGCGCAAGATAACACACATTTATTAAGTGAAGGAGCTGTTTCCAATAGAGCAAACCATATATCTTATGTCCTTCTTGTCAATAATTTTTCTTGCTTGAGTTAAACCGCACTGGCTTCTGAGCTCTAAGTGATACAATATATGACAAGGGTTTTCATGCATGTTGTCACATGCGCATAAAGAATTTTTTGTGTCAAATAAATGGTATAAACCATTCATATTAAATAAATAAAAGGGAGATTGTGATGTGAAGAAAGGATGGTTAATTGAGAAAGTATGAAACCTCACTGGAAATTAGTATAAGAATTTTTTTAAGATTTTATTTTAGGGGTGTCTGGGTGGCTCAGAGGGTTAAGCCTCTGCCTTTGGCTCAGGTCATGATCTCAGGGTCCTGGGATCGAGTCCCACATCGGGCTCTCTCCTCAGCAGGGAGCCTGCTTCCCCCTCTTTCTCTGCCTGCCTCTCTGCCTATTTGTGATCTCTCTCTCTCTGTCAAATAAATAAAATCTTTAAAAAATATAAAAAATATTTTATTCATTTGACAGAGAGAAACACAGCAAGAGAGGGAACACAAGCAGGGGGAGTAGGAGAGGGAGAAGCAGGCCTCCCGCCAAGCTGGGAGCCCGATGCGGGCCGGATCCCTGAGCCAAAGGCAGACACTTAACAATTGAGCCACTAGGCGTTCCTAAGATTTTATTATTTATTTATTTATTTATTTATTTATTTATTTATTTATTTATTTATTTTTAAAGATTTTATTTATTTGACAGAGAGAAACACAGCGAGAGAGGGAGCACAAGCAGGGGGAGTGAGAGAGGGAGCAGCAGGCTTCCCGCCGAACAGGGAGCCCAATGTGGAACTCCATCCCAGGTCTCTGGGATCATGACCTGAGCCGAAGGCAGCCGCTTAACCAACTGAGTCACCCAGGTGCCCCCTAAGATTTTATTTTTATTTTATTTTTTTAAAGATTTCATTTATTTGACAGCGAGAAACACAGCTAGAGAGGGAACACAAGCAGGGGGAGTGAGAGAGGGAGAAGCAGGCTTCCTGCTGAGCAGAGAGCCCAAAGTGGGACTCAATCCAGGGTCTCCAGGATCATGACCTGAGCTGAAGGCAGAGGCTTTAACCCACTGAGCCACCCAGGCGCCCACTAATCTCCTTTCTGTCTCTATGTGTTTACCTATTCTGGACCTTTTATACAACTAGAATCATCAAATATGTGGTCAGCTTCTTTCACTTAGCATAATGTTTTCCAGGTCCCTCCATATTATAGCATGCATGTGTCAGAACATCATTTGTTTTTATTGGCAACTAATATTCCAGTATATATAATGTATATATACACACCACATTTTGTGTATTCATTTATCAGGTGATAGACATTTGGGTTGTTTCTATTTTGGGCTATCATGAGTAATGGTGCTATGAATATTCATGTATAGGTTTTTGTGTGGATATATGTTTTTAATTCTCTTGGGCATATACCTAGAAGTGGAACTATTGGGTCATTTGATAACTCTATGTGTCTTTTTTTTAAAGGATTTTATTTACTTATTTGAGAGACAGAGAGCGAGAGAGAGTGAGCAAGCATGAGCGGAGGTGGGGTGGGGGGGCAGACGGAGACTGATAAGCAGACTCACTGCTGAGCAGGGAGCCCAATAAGGATCTTGATGCGGGGCTGGCTCCCAGGACCCTGGGATCATGACCTGAGCTGAAGGCAGACGCTTATGGTCTGAGCCACCCAGGTGCCCCTTTTCTGAGGAACTGCCAAACTGTTTCGAAAGCAGCTGCGCCATTTTACATTCTCACCCACAGCATATGAAGGTTTCAATTTCTCCACACTCTTGCCAACAGTTGTTATTGTCTGTATCCTTTTTTATTATTACAGTTGACCCTTGAACAACTGACCAGTTAGAGGCACTGACCGACCCCTTATGCAGTTGAAAATCTGCATCTAGCTTTTGACTCCCCCAAAACTTAACTACTTATAGCCTACTGTTGACTGGAAGCCTAACTGATAACATAGTCAAGTAACACATATTCTGTAGGTTATATGTATTATATACAGCATTCTTACAACAAAGTAAGTTAGAGAAAAGAAAATGTTAAGAAAATCATAATAAGGAGAAAATAAGGATGCCTGGCTGGCTGAAGCAGTAAAGCATGTACTCTTGATTTCAGGGTGATGAGTTCAAGCCCCATGTTGGGCATAGAGCTCGGAAGGAAGGAAGGGAAAGAAAGAAAAGAAAAGAAAAGAAAAGAAAAGAAAAGAAAAGAAAGAAAGAAAGAAAGAAAGAAAGAAAGAAAGAAAGAAAGAAAGAAAAAAGAGAAAGAAGAAAGAGGAAGAAAGAAAGAGGAAGAAAGATGAAAAAGGAAGGAAAGAAGGAAGGAAGGAAGGAAGGAAGGAAGGAAGGAAGGAAGGAAGGAAGGGAAGGAAATACATTTATGGTACTCTACTGTATTTGTGGGAAAAAAGTCCACATGGGGCGCCTGGGTGACTCAGTTGGCTAAGCATCTGCCTTTGACTCAGGTCATGATACCAGGTCCTGGGATCGAGTCCCTCTGTGGGCTCTGTGCTCAGCGAGAAGTCTGCTTCTCCTTGTCCCTCTAACCCCGGCTCATTCTCTGTGTCTCTCACATTCTCTCTCTCTATCTCAAATAAATAATCTTTAAAATTAAAAAAAAAAGAAAAAACCCACATATAAGTGGGTTCATGCAGTTTAAACCTATGATGTTCAAGGGTCTGCCACAGAGCCATCCTGGTGGGTGTGAAGTGATAGTCCCTCGTGGTTTCTATTTATATTTCCTTAATGATTAGTGATACTGAGTATCTCTTTTCCTTGATCCTGTCAAACAAGCTCTTTCTGATCTTTCAAGTCTCAAAGTAAACATCATCTCCTCACAGGGGCCTTTCTACACAACATTCCATGTAGCAGCTGTTAGCATCCTTCTATAAATGTTTCTAGTTCTTTCCCCTTCCTGCATGTTAGGTAAGACTGTGCTTTCCTGCCCTCTGACACTGGGTGTGGCTCTATGACTTAACTTGACCAATAAAAGATGAGCAGAAGTGACATGTGTCATTTCTGGGCAAACGATCTAAGAAGCTCTTCACTTGGGGCTGTATCCTCGTCCCACTGCTATAGTGAGTAATTACAATAAGCCAACGTCCAGTCTGATGATCCTGACATTGTTTTGGTGAGTTGGGCAGTTTCTCAAAAATATAAATGTACAGAGCTAACATATGACCCAAAAATTCCACTCGCAGTACCCCGCAAAACTAAAATATGTCCACCTGAAAATGTGTTCATGTATGTTTAGAGCAACATTATTCACAAGGGCCATAAATAAATAAATAAATAAATAAATAAATAAATAAATGGAAACAACCCCAAATGCCCATCAACTGATGAATAAACAATATCCATACAATGGAATATTACAATATAAACAATATAAACAATATGGGACGTATCCATACAATGGAATATTACTGAGCCCTATATAAAAGAATGGAGTACTGTACAAGCCACAGCATGCTGAGAGATAAGAACTCATCACGTATTGTAAGATTCCACTTATGTGAATTGTCCAGAGTAGGCTAATCCATACAGACAAAATACACATTAGTGGTTTCCTACTACTGGAGTGTGTGTGTGAAGATTGGGGATGAGAGCTAACGAGTATGGCATTTCTCTTGGGCTTTCATTTGAGGGAAATGTTCTAAAATTGACCCTGCTGATATATGGTATATGAATTATCGGTCAATAATGCTGTGTAAAAAATTGGGGCATTGATCTAGTCATAAGGCTATTGTGAGAATTAAATACATTAAAGTGTGTAAATCACAGAATAATCTTTAAAACATAAGTGCTTAGGGCGCCTGGGTGGCTCAGTGGGTTAAAGCCTCTGCCTTTGGCTCAAGTCATGATCTCAAGGTCCTGGGATCGAGGCCCACATCAGGCTCTCTGCTCAGCAGGGAGCCTGCTTCCTCCTCCCTCTGCCTGCCTCTCTGCCTACTTGTGATCTCTCTCTCTGTCAAATAAATAAATAAAAAAACTTTAAAACAACAACAACAACAAAAAAACATAAGTGGTTAATAAGGTTTATATTGTTATCCCCTTGAGACATCTGATACCTTTCAATAAATCTTTCTTTTTAAAAATTTCTTATTTATTTATTTGAGAGAGGGCATGAATGGAGGGGAGAGGCAGAGGGAGAGAGAGAAGCAGACAGGGAGTCCGATGTTGAGCACAAAGGCCGACGTGAGGCTTGATCCCAGGATCCTGCAATTATGACCTGAGCCAAATGCAGAGGCTTAACTAACTGAGCTACTCAGACAACCATTTATTTTTGTTTTATATTTTGAGAGAGAGAGAAAGAGCGAGGGATAGAGCAAACAAGCAGGAGGGGGAGCAGGGGGAGAGAGGGAGAGAGAATCCCAAGCAGGCTCCACGCTCAGCAGAGCCGAACACAGAGCTTGATCCCAAAACCCTGAGTTCATGACCAGATCTGAAATCAAGAGTCGGACACCCTCCCACTGAGCCACCCAGACGTACCTTTTCAACAATCTTTCTATAATCTAACTTCAACAGGTATTTGTTTCTTGCAATAAAATTATTTCTAATGAAGACCACTGCCAAAAGCAAAACTATATTATGACTGTAACTTGCTTTAAAAAAGATGAAGAAATCAAGGGGTAGAAACAAAAATGAGACAAATATAGGGTTGATACAATGGCTCTATATACATGCACACACTTTTTTATTACCATATAATATCTTATTTGTTTCAGGGGTACAGGTCTGTGATTCATCAGTCTTGCACAATTCACAGCACTCAACGTAGTACATATCCTCCCCAATATCCATCATCCAGCCACCCCATCCCTCGCACCCCCTTCCACTCCAGCAACCCTCAGTTTGTTTCCTGGGATTAAGAGTCTCTTATGGTTTGTCTCCTTCTCTGGTTTCAACTTGTTTCATTTTTCCCCTCCCTTCCCCTATTATCCTGTCTTGTTTCTCAATTTTTTTTTTTTTAGAAATTTTATTTATTTATTCGTCAGAGAGAGAGAGAGCACAGGCAGGGGGAGCAGCAGGCAGACAGAGCAAGGAGCCTGATGTAGGACTCCATCCCAGGACCCTGGGATCATGGCCTGAGCTGAAGGCATGCTATTAACCAACTGAGCCAAAGGCATGCTATTAACCAACTGAGCCACCCAGGCGTCCCTACATGCAGGCCTCTTCCTTGAATTCACAGAAGGTACAATGGAACAATTAGGATTAGATGTAGTTACCGTGACAACCAAACCAAACCAAACCATACTTAAACAACAGAAAATAGTTTGGTTTCATTCATAAATGTAGTGTAGGCCAGTAGCTCAACATTTATACAACCTTTATGTTCCATCAAGATGTTAATCATGCAGGCTCCTCCCCACTCACTGATGCACGGACCTCATCCTCTGGGTCCAAGACAGCAGCTAAAGGGGCAGCAGTCAGTTCGCCCAAGTTCCTTCCCACTTTGGAGCCTTTGCTCTTGTTCTTTCTTCTTAGAAATCTCGCTTGGTTCTCAGCTTTGGAACCCAGTCACCTCGCTAGAGCTGACTTCCCTGACCACAGGCCCCAGTCTCTCTTATCAACCTGAAATCTTTCCCTCGTCTGACTTATCAGCTGTCTGTACTGGTTCTACCACCCACTAAGGGTGTGACCTTGGGCAAATTCCTTTAGCTCCCTGTGCCTCATTTTCTTCACCTGTAAAATGGGGATGTAAGAGCACCAGTAGGAAGGTTGCACTTCAAATTCATGAGAATGGTTACTTCTGGGGAGGGGGAAGGGAAAGAGATGGCGCTATCCCGTGTCTGTCTTTGTTCCAGAACATATGAAATTATGTTAGTAAACGGATCTTGAGTTGATGCCACTGTTCAGTAGTAAAATATTGCTCAACATTAATTATTAACATCTACCTTGACTCTCTGTGAATAAAAATCAGTTGGAAACTCTACTTTGAATTGGGCAGGGAGTTCTCCTAGACACAGCGGAAGTTCTTGGGTTGATGTCAGACCCCTAAGGAGGAACAGAAGTCTTCTTTCCAATCTGATCTTTGTCGACTCTGATTTGGAGAGGAAGGTGAGGAGGAGGGTGGGAATGAAAGTCAAGATGGGTTTTATCCAAGTGCCACAAATCTCCAAAGCTCTCGACATCTTTGGGACATCTTTGGCCGCCAAGGATGTCATTGGACTTGCTCATTCTTGGGCAAGATTGTCGGGGTTTCCACATCTACCCAGATATTATCAACTGCAAATCATTGAGGGGAATTAAGACGTAAAGACAGCCTGTATTTGACACCATCTAATAAATATTTAGAACGCTTAAGCCCATGCGGCAGCATTCCCAGTGCACGGAGATGCCCACGGAATGTGGTCAAGTGACACCAGGACTGAGGCAAGAAGATGTAAGGCAATGCCAAACATGCCTTGTGCCCTGGCAAGTCCCAACAGATCCTTGTGGCGTTCTGGAGAGGACTCTTATCTGTAGGTGGAGAGATCCACAATCCAGTTGCTAAAAGGAGCTGTATTTCCACGGAAGTTTTACTTCCTTGGGAACATTGCGTAAGCCCCTCCTGAAAGCAGAGGCATTTCTTTAGAAATTGCCTTAGCTCTGGTACATCATTTCACTACTTATTTTATTCATATTGTGCCTTCCCCTTTAGACTGGAAAGACTGGGAATGCTTATTTCCCCTCTGATTATAAAAATATGGTTAGTTTTTCTTTTAAATCGAGTATTAGAGAAAACCATAAAGCAGTAACTAAAAATCATCTGTATTTTCACCTTGCAGTTATAATTGTGGCTAGCATTTTAGTGTATGTGCCTCTTGACTATGACAGAAATTTCCTGTTGCCCTCAGTAGCCATTATCTTCTTTTTACTTAGCAGTAAAACTCAACATCTTTGATTGGGCATATGCCTACTCAGAATAAAATCTACATTTTCCAGCCTCTTTGCAGGTAGAAGTGCCCATAGACCAAGTCCTGGCCAATGAAATGGAAGCAAAAGTTATCTATATGACCTCCTGGAAGTGTAATTAAAGGGAGAATATGAGTTCCTATTTCCTCCCCCTTCCTTCATGCTTGCTGGAACGAGGCCTGATGGCTAGAGCTTCCACAGCCATTTTGACAAGTGTGGTAGAGGTCATGTCATGGTGATGCCTGGAGCAAAAGGATGAAAGGAGTCTGGTCCCTCTATCTGCCCTTTAATCAAAAACAAATTCAACTTTGAATTCCTTTGATTCAGTCTACATTCACTAAGTTTGGCAGCAAATCTACTGTTAACTTTTTGGGGGGACTTTCTCATCTCTTGGAATCATGGAAACAAAACAAAATAATAACAACCCAGTTTCCCATAACACAAGAAAATTGGGAAAGGCCCTTTAGCTTTCTGCCCAATGATTACTGCTGATTCGCTCAGAGATTGAGTCCAAAACCATGTCCCATCTGAGTTAGATGGCTCCAAGTCTGTCTATGCATTGACCCTTATCAAGAGACTTGCTGCTCTGCTGGGTGTGACAAGATCAGATTGGAAAGAAGACTTCTGTTCCTCCTTAGGGGTCTGACATCTCTGAGAGGGCTAGGTCTTGACTATTCAGGAACTCAACATCTTCTGCCCTCCCAGCCTGGCTACGATGAATAGCTGTTACTCTTTATGGCTGCTCAACATTCTTGGACTTCTTCCCCTACCGGTATTTGGAAATATCCCATCTCATCAATTCATGCCTCTCCAAGATGGAGACCCGATGATCGCTTTCTCTGAGGCTCTGCAGCTCGAGTATAGGCTCGTGACCTAAACTCTGCCAATGAGAAGCATCCGTGCCTGTCCTCCACAGGAAGCCGGGAGCCAGAGCTGGAAGCCACCCTCACCAGCATGGCAGCAGAAACTCTCAGCTTCAGAGGCAGCAGTGGCCTCTGGTCTTGTAGTAACAGGAGAAATCACGGTATCTGGAAGCGGCAGTGGCATCGTTGTGTCTCAGCCCAAAGAGATCTGGGGAGTGATTTGGCCACTATTTCTGGACATAGCCTTGGGTCTGGAGATTATCTATCTCATCCACTTAGAGATATCTATGGATATGTAGAGACAGAGAGAGACAGAGACAGAGGGAGGGTGAGAGAGGGAGAAGGAGAGAGAGATTTCTTTTTTTTTTTTTTTTTTTAAAGATTTTATTTATTTGACAGAGAGAAACACAGCGAGAGAGGGAACACAAGCAGGGGGAGTGAGAGAGGGAGAAGCAGGCTTCCCGCTGAGCAGGGAACCCGATGTAGGGGACTCGATCCCAGGTCTCCGGGATCATGACCTGAGCCGAAGGCAGTCGCTCAACCGACTGAGCCACTCAGGCGCCCCCTTTCTTTCTTTTTTTAAGTAGAGGCTTGAACTCATGACCCCAAGACCAAGACCTGAGCTGAGATCAAGAGTCAGATGCTTAACTGATTAAGCCACCCAGGTGCCCCACTATGCAAGTTGTTTTAACAGCAAATTTAATGTAAAGAATTATTAGAGACACCAAATAGCCAGAGCATTCTTGAGAAAGAACAAAGTTGGAAGCATCATACATCCTGATTTTAAACTATCTTATAAACTATCTTACTAAAGTATCTTACAAAGTATGGTATGACATAAAAAACAGGCACCTAGATCAATGGAACAGAATGGAGAGTCTAGAATGAAATGCATGCATATATGACCAATTAATATATAACAAAGGAGCCAAGGATATACAATAGGAAATCAACAGTCTCTTCAAGAAATAACGCTGTAACAACCACATGGGAAAGAATGAAACTAGACCACTATCTCATGCTATACACAAAAATTTACTCATAATGAATTAAAGATTTGAATATTTAAGACCTGAAACCACAAAACTCATCAATGGAAACCCAGGCAGTAACATTGCCTTGACATTGGTCTTGGTGATGATTTTTTGGATCTGACACTAAAAGCAAAGGCAACAAAGGCAAAGATAAGCAAGTGGGACCACACCTATTTAAAAAGTTTCTGGCTGGCAAGGGAAAAGATTGACAAAATGAAAAGCAACCTACTGAATGGGAGAATATATCTGCAAATTATATGTGGGTTAAGCGGTTAATATCCAAAATACATAAAGAATTCATACAATTCAATAGTAAAAAAATCCCACAGTCTGCTTTAAAAATGAGCAGAGGATCTGAAGAGACATTTTTCCAAAGACATACAGATGGCCAACAGTTACATGAAAAGGTGGTCAACATCAGTAATCATCAGGGAAATGCAAATCAAAACCACAATGAGGTATCATCTCACACCTGTTAGAATAGCTTTAATCAAAAAGACAAAAACAAGAGTTGGGGAGGATATGGAGAAAGGGAAACCTGTGCATTGTTGGTGGGAATGTAATTGGTACAGCCACTATGGAAAACAGTACGAATGTTTCTCAAAGAATTAAAAGTAGAAGTACCATGTATAATCTAGCACTCCCACTTCTGGGTATTTATCCAAAGGAAGCAAAAACACTAACTTGAAGAGATATCTGTCCATGTTCATAGCAGCATTGTTAACAATAGCTAAGACATGGAAGCAACCTAAGTGTCCATTGATGGATAAAGAAAATGTGGTGTATATATACACACAGTGGAATATTATTCAGCCATAAAAAGAAGGAAATCTTGTTGTGTGCAACATGTATGGACCTTGAGGGCATTATGCTAACTGAAATGTCAGAGAAAGATAAGTATCATATGATCTCACTTCTTTGTGAAATCTGCAAAAGAAAAGAAAAACAAAACAAAACCAGGGGCACCAGGTGGCTCATTCATTAAGCGTCTGCCTTTAGCTCAGGTCATGATCAGTGGGGAGTCTGCTTCTCCCTCTCCCACTCCCCCTGCTCATGTTCCCACTCTGTCTTTCTCCATCAAATAATAAAATCTTTAAAAAACAGAAAAATGGAGCGCCTAGGTGGCTCAGTCGTTAAATATCCCCTTTGGCTCCGGTCATGATCCTGGAGTCCCAGGATCAAGCCCTGCATCAGGCTCCCTGCTCTTCAGGAAGCCTGCTTCTCCCTCTGTCACTCCCCCTGCTTGCGTTCCCTCTTCTCGCTGTGTTCCTCTCTGCCAAATAAATAAAATCTTTAAAAATAATAATAAAATAAAGAACAACAAAACAAAACAAAACCCAACCAAACCCTCTCCTCCAAAAAACCAAACTCATAGATACAGTAAACAAATGAGTGGTTACTAGGAGAGTGTGTGTTGGGGCGGGGAGGGTAGAGGGTGGATGAAATGGGTGAAGTTATAAAATAACTAAATCATGGAGATGGAATGTACACAGCATGGCTATTATAGTAAATAATATCGTATTTGCGTATTTGAAAGTTCCTAGGAAAATAAACTTTTAAATATTCTCACAAGAAAATAAATTTATAACTACAAAGTGATGATGGAAGTTAACTAGACTTACAGTGGTGATCATTTCACAATGTATACAAATATAAAATCATTATGTCACATGCATGAAACTAATATAATGTCAGTGTCAATTATATCTCAAATAAAAAAAAAAGAATTGTAAACCAGGTGAATTAGCTACTTATTTCTATGTAACAAGTACCCCCAAAACTCAGTGGCTTAAAAATAGGCATCCAGGACGCCTGCGTGGCTCAGTTGGTTAAGCAACTGCCTTCGGCTCAGGTCATGATCCCGGAGTCCCAGGATGAGTCCCACATCGGCTCCTGGCTCTGCCGGGAGTCTTCTTTTTCTGACCTTCTCCCCTCTTGTGCTCTATCTCTCTCTTGAATAAATAAATAAAATCTTTTAAAAAACAAGGCATCTGGAACCTGCAGTTTGTATGGGTGAGGATTTTCAGAAGTGGTGCAGCTATAGGATTGTGGCTCAGGGTCTCCCACGAAGTTGCAGTCACAATGTTAGCAGGGGCAACGGTCATCTGAAGGCCTAACTGGGGCTGAATGATCTACTTTCAAAGTTTTTTCCTCAGGCACCTAGGTGGCTCAGTTGGTTAAGCGTCTGCCTTTGGCTCAGGTCATGATCCCAGGGTCCCTGCATCAGGCTCCCTGGTTAGCAGGGAGCCTGCTTCTCCCTCCCCCTTCCACTATGCCTGCTTGTGCACTCTCTCTGTCAAATAAATACATTCAAATAAATAAATAAATACATTCTTTAAAAAATGGGGGGCTCAGTTGTTAAGGGTCTGCCTTTAGCTCAGGTCATGAACCCAGGGTCTTGGGATCGAGCCCTGTATCAGGCTTCCTGCTCGACAGGAAGCCTGCTTCTCCTCTCTCACTCCCCCTGCTTGTGTTCCCTCTCTCACTGTGTTTCTCTCTGTCAAATAAATAAATAAAATCTTTAAAGAAAATGTATCTTCCTCACATGACAGAGGCCTCAGTTTCTTGCTGGCTATTGCTAGGGGGCCTCCTTCCTCATGATGTGGGCCTTTGCACAGGCTGCTAAAGTGTCCTCAACACACAGCAGCTAACCTCTCCCAGAGCATGTGATTCGAGAAAGTACTAAGCATAGCCACTAATTTTTTTTTAATATTTTATTTATTTATTTGAGAGAGAGAGAGAGTGAGAGAGAGACAGCATGAGAGGGGAGAAGGTCAGAGGGAGACTCCCCACAGAGCTGGGAGGCCGATGTGGGACTTGATCCTGGGACTCCAAGATCATGACCTGAGCCGAAGGCAGTGGCTCAACCAACTGAGCCATCCAGGCACCCCACCACTAAGTTTTTATGAACTCCAACATTGTCCCCACATTCTATCGTTTAGAAGCAAGTCACTAAGTATAGCCTACATTCAAGGGGGGCATTCAGCTCTACCTCTTGAAAAGAGGAAATCAAAGATTTTGTGAACATGTTTAAAAAGTAAACATACCAGGGGCGCCTGGGTGGCTCACATGGTTACACGACTGCCTTCGGCTCAGGTCATGATCCCGGAGACCCGGGATAGAGCCCTACATCGGGCTCCCTGCTCGGCGGGAAGCCTGCTTCTCCCTTTCTCTCTTCCCATGCTTGTGTTCCCTCTCTCGCTGTGTTTCTCTCTGTCAAATAAATAAATAAAATCTTTAAAAAAAATAAACATACCAGTGCTAACAACATAAGGCATGAAGGGACACTGAGCAGTAATTGCAGAGAGCAGCCACAGATTGGGGGGACATCTGGAAGAAGCTAAAAACACCAAAACTAAGGATTTTATAGAAGGGAGCCAATGCAGCACAGTCACTACCTGCTGTTGTCTCTGAACCCAGGGGAAGTTCTCACGGGGCTAGGACTCCAGCTGCAGTGGAGGAGTCAACACCATTCAGCTGTTGCTGGTGCTCTGTGCAGGTACAGTGAAGCTGTGAGTTTTAAAAAAGAACCATCAAAACCTGCAAACTAGAACCAGCTGGAAACTGGAATGAATGGTCATTCCCAGGAAGAATTGCTTTTGGAGTGACACTCACAGGACTGTTCAGCAAACAAGGAGCAGGTCCCTTCTACCTCCTCCAGACCTCTAGTCCCACCCATGTGCCCCCAACTGGTGGATCCTCATAGGGAAGAAGAGTCCACATACAGGTTTCCCACGCTTCCAATGTAGAGCATTCCTACTGTAAGTGGAAATGTCTTCATGTGAAGAAGCGACTGCTGTTCATTTATATGGAAACATTTTTTAGTGTCCCAGACACCCCAAAAATAACCTTTTAGGTTCTTCTGATACCTTATGACACATCCTTGCAACGGATGCACAAATAAATTGAAATAAAGTCCAGATACTCACAGACACAATTCAAAGCTCTGATGGCTTGATGGGGAGATGCTGAGTGTAGTTCCCAGGGAAGGAGATTGGTGGTGCCACTCTCACAGCTGGGCTTCTGCATCTGCTAGCTGCAAAACAAACATTGAGAGCTATTTTTGATTTTTAATGTTTTTTTTTCCCCCAAAAGGAAACATCCTTTTCTGATTTCTTTCCGTGAGCACAAACAAGTAACTAATGAAGGGCTTTCATAAAAGTAAAGTGGTGTAAGGTAAACTTTCAAAAAGTATGGGATACCTGTATTCATTTATGTAATAAAGGTACGTACTCATTTAATAATAACTGACATTATCCAGTGCTTCCTGTGTGCCAAACGCTGCTTTAAATAATGTAATCTAAAACTCTAACAGGTAGGTGTTATTCTATTGTCATTTTACAGGTGAGAAAATGGATGCACAGGAAAGGTAATTCACCAAATTACCAGGAGGTAATTCACACTTAGTAGTAAGAGGTGGAGCAGGGATTTGAACCTAGAGAGCTAGTTGCACAAGCTGTGAGCTCAACTACTCTGCTAACCAGCCCTGATACCAAATATGCTCCCACCAAGTGGTAGAATAGAATGTTGAGCAAAAACAGACCCAGTGTTGGTCCTCATGGAGCTGACGACCTAGTAGGAAAGATCACTTATCAACTCACTACAAATGAAAGTAAAGTTGAGACTGTGTCTGGTGCTCCAAAGAATTGCACTGATCATGACAGACTTCTATTGAAGAAGAAAAGAAAAAAAGAGGGAATTTGACTTACATAGGGCTTGGGAGTGAAAAGGGGGCCAGACCAGGGAAGGGCTTATAGGCCCAGGAGAAGGAGGTTCGTTTTTATCCTAAAAAACAATGGAAGTAAAAAAATAATAATAAAAATTAAAAACAAAAAGAAAAAAAATGGAAGCCAGTCAAGGATTTTCACTGGGGAAGTGAGGATGGGAATGGTGGCCCAGACTGGACCCAGGGAAACTGTTTATGAGGCTGCTCTCCAGGTGAGATATGGTGATGGTGAAAATGGAGAGGGCCGAGGGAGCTGTGAGATGGAGGTAATTCTGAGAGGATATGAGAAATGGGAGGTTGGAGAGTGGGGATTAAAGGAGGGGGAGAAAACAAGTGTGCACGGTTCCTTGAATGGCATTCTCATCCACTGAACTGGGGAATGGGGGAAGGTCTGACTCGACTAACATTTCAGATTTCAACAATCTATCAGCAAGATAGATCTTGGACACTGATAAGATATCAGGTTTTAAAAGAGACTGAGAATTAAGTTTTCGAAAATATAACTTGATATAGTTGCACTATTGAAAGTATTTGCCACTAGCCACAAAGTGGCTTTTTTTTTCTTTTTTATTATTTCTATTTATTTGACAGAGAGAAACACAGCAAGAGAGGGAACACAAGCAGGAGGAGTGAGACAGAGAAACAGGTCTCCTGCTAAGCAGGGAGCCTGATGTGGGGCTCGAACACCGGACTCCGGGATCATGACCTGAGCCGAAGGCAGACGTTTACCACTGAGCCACCAAGGCGCCCCCATAAAGTGGCTTTTTAACTTAGTTAAAATTAAAAATGGAAAATTCAATCCACACATGGCAGTGGTTACCCTATTGGACAGGACAGATATGAGACATTTTAATTGCTATAGAAAGTACCAATGACAGCACTGCTCTAACAATTGGTATTATTTGATGTTTTGTAGTAAACAAAGTCTGTTTGTGTCCATTTTTGCCTTTAATCTAGTGTGATGTTGCTGTCTTGGTTTTCTAAGAGTTTGAGGCAACCCTCTAACAAGGACATCTACCATGTGTTGCACTGAGCTCTAAGACAGTTTGACTCAAAATATGGACTGTACCAGGTGCCCATTTGTAACTGTTTATTACCTCCTCAGACAATAAAGTACGGAAATTGAGAATAAGATTTTTAAAAATTTTCCAGCAAACTGGCATAAAATCTTTCATTGTATTTCACATAAGCACCAGTCTGCAGTGGATTGGTAATTTTCTTATTTACAATTTATTTTAATTTATTTTTAAAAGATTTTTAAGTAATCTCTACCACCAAGGTGGGGCTCGAACTCACATGCCCTACCAGCTGAGTCAGCCCAGTGTCCCTTAGTTGGAAATTTAAAATGTTGGTCCCTCATTATAGATGGTAAAATTGCAGCACTGCTCGATGGTACCAGAGTTGGACATGCTTCCCGTCCTCCCTCTAGAGCTCAGGTAATGATGGGAGGGAGCCAGAGCTGATATAAGGTTATTTAAATTGAGCAAACATGGGCATACAGACCTGACACACCTCTGAAAACAATTTAAAAACATATAAAGAGAGGCACCTGGGTGGCTCAGTTGGCTAAGCATCTACCCTCAGCTAACGTCATGATCCCAGGATCCTGGGATTGAGTCCCTCATCCGGCTCCCTGCTCAGCAGGAAGCCTGCTTCTCCCTTTCCCTCTGCCTGCTGCTCTACCGGCTTATGCACACTCTGTCAAATAAATAAATAAAAATCTTTAAAAAAAATGTAAAGACATGCACTGGCTTCTTTATTCACCTGGCATTCAGTGCCTGCTATGTATCAAGCACTATATTGAACAAGACAGACGAAGCCCTCACCCTTCTGGAGCTCATATCTAGTAAGACAGACTACACACAAATTCACTAAATTAACTAATAAAATTATCTCATAGGGTACTAAATGCTAGGAAGGAAATAAGAGGGATGGAATAGGATGCGACTGCAGGATGGGTGCTGCTGGTTTACAGGATGGTCGGGACTCTCTGTCTCAGCTGAAATCTGAGGATAAGCATGAGCCAGTTATACACGGATTGAAGGGAACAGCATTCTGGGTAGAAGGAACAGTCAACACAAAGGTCCTTAGGTGGGAATAAGATCGGCTTTTATGGGTAATAGGAAGGCCAGTGCAGCTGGAGCAGAGAAACGAGGGCAGAAGCTGATGGGGGAGGCAAGAGCTACATCATGTTGCTCAGAAAGAGTTGGGATTTTATTCCAAGTGTATTGTAGTGTTCAAGCAGGGGAGTAAGGCAATAGGATTTGAGTTTGTGAAAGATCTCTCAATTGTGTGGAGAATGGACTGAAGAGAGGCAAGAGGAGAATCTGGGAGACCAATCTGTTGCTGCAGCTGTCCAGCTGAGAGAAGATGGTGACTTGAACGAGGTGGTGGGAGCAGAAGTAAAGTGGACAGAAGATGAATCAGATCAAGCCTCTGTTGTCCGCTGCCTGGAATGAGAAATTTCATTCGGGATGATCGGATGAACTTCAGGGGGCCCATGAGACCCCTGTAACTGTATAAAAAAACCTTTGTGTCTACGTGCTTATGACAGACCTTCCATCAGGATCCATAGGTAAAGAAAAAACACTCAAAGTGATATTCATTCACAAGACTCAGTGTCTGAGGCCAGGGTATGAAACTCACCACCATCAGAACCACTATTAAAAGACACCTGAAGCTAAAATAAAAAAATAAATAAATAAACAAACAAAAAAGAGGAAAACGGCAAGTGTTGGCAAGTATGTGGAGAAACTGGAAGATTTATACATTACTAGTGGAAATGTAAAATAGTACAACCGCTGTGGAAAACAGTTTGGTGGTTCCTCAAAAAGCTGAACATTAGAATTATCATTTCACCACAATTTCACCTTTAGGTATATACCCCAAAGAACTGAAAACAGACTCAAGTATATCCTTGTCGGTCACCGTTCATTACAGTAGTATCCACAATAGCCAAAAGGTGGGAGCCAAGCAAGTGCCCCTCAGCTGATGAATGGATACACCAAATGGGGTATATACATTCAATCAGTACATTATTCAGTCTCAGCAAAGCTCTGACGCAGGCTACAGCATGGATGAACCTTGAAAATACTGCTAAGGGAAATAAGCCAGACACGAAAGGATAAATATCCTAAAGTTCAACTTATATGAAATACCTGGGATAGGTAAACTCATAGAGTCAGAAAGTAGATGAAAGGTTATCAGGACTACGAAGAGGAGAATGGGGACCTACTGCTTAACGGTTCTACAGTTCATTTGTGCTCATGAAAAAATTTTTGTTAACATACAGTAATGATGTTTGCACAACATTGTGAAGGTAATTAATGCCACTGAACTGTACACTTGGAAATGGTAAAAATCACATGCACCCAGGAGCAAACAGCTACCAAAGATGGGTAATCTGGGAGAACTACATGTTCGATTTGTTTAGGGAAAGTTACCTAGAGGAAGTGATGATGAGCTGCACCTGGGAGCAAGATTTCCACACTCAGAAAGGACAGGAAAAGCTTCTGGTAAGTTCCGGGACCTACATTCCAGACTCTGGAGCCACTGCCTGGGTTGTAATCTTGGCTCGGCGGCCTTGGGAACCGTTCCGTGTCTCAGTCTCCCTGGATGTAAAATGTCCATACTAATGGTACCTTGTGCTAGGGTCGCTATGAGGATTAAATTAGTTAAAGCATTTAAAAGTCATCAGTTCTCGGGACACAGTAACTGCTCTGTGTAAGCTATAGTCTTATTTTTGTTTAACTTTTTTTCTCTTTTTTATGAAAATAAATGTGGATTGTGCGTGTGGGGAGAAATCTAAGAATTAAATAAAAAGCACATAATTGTACTACCCAGAAGTCCTTGCTAACCGTTTATTTCCATTTCTTCAACTTTCCGTCCGCAAATGCACAGGCACAGAGCTCCACCAGCACCCCTCCGGACCGCTCACGCCGCAGCCGGCGAACCAAGACAAAGAAATTCGCGGAAGCCCAGCGGCTCACGGACTCCGTTACCCAAAACCACCTCCCCGATTGCCGCGTGCGCACTCCACACTCGGGTGAGGGAGCATCGCAGGGCCTTCCCACAAGCGGAAGTGATGTCAGCACATGCGCAGTGACATCGAGGAGGCCGACGGAGAGTAAGGTCAGGCCTGCTGGCGAGCTGGTTTCCGGAAGTGGTGCTGCGGCAGCATGCTTGAGGAACTGGGTTTCGTCGGGACCATAGGCGAAGATGATGAGGTGCCGGGGGATCCTGAGTCTGACTCCGCGGACGAGGAGGAGGAGGTATGAGCCGATCCGGGTTGGCGGCATGGCGGCGTGCAGTCGGATTGCCGGGGTTGCTTCCCTTCTCCGTGACTCCTCGGGCCCCTGCCCCTAGCTCCTCAACATCCTCCCGCTAGGCGGGCAAGTGTCCTTGGAAGGGGGAACCCAGGATCTTCCTTAGTTTGGTCGCCACTCGTTTTCCTCACCTCTGCACCTGTGCCGGTAACGCGCCGTCTTGTCTTGGCGAACTCAGTACATGTTCACTGATGTTGAATCCAGGCTCTGTGTGATGGAGATCCAGGGGTGAAGCCGATCGTGGTTCCTGATCGGGGGTTCGTTCATCAAGCCAGTTATTTATTGACCTGGAGGTCATGGGACACCCAGGTGGAGGTGTCTGTAGGCTACACCTAGTGTTCAGCGTTCGGGACACAGCAGTGAACAAGATGGGCAAGGGCACCACAGATACTAAGCAGCGTGGCGGTTAAAGGAGGAACAGTGTGGTGAAAATGATGTTCACCCTACGAAGATCCAGTCCGGTGTTTGTCCCGCTGTGGCGTCATCTACTTACAGACACCTCCACCCTGGTGTCCTCTGGTCTCCACGAATTCAGCTTCACCAGAGCTGAACTCGGCCTCCCTCACCTTCCCAACCTGCTCCATCTGGAGCGAGAAACCTAACCTCCATCCTTGTCAGCTTCTTCCTTCTCACTCCCTTCAGTTTCCTTCAGGCTAGCTCAGCTCTTAACTTCTTTTGCTTTCTCCTAGCTCACCCTAGCCACCTTGTGCGTGCAGATCCAGCATCCTAAGGAACTTGGTCTCCAGCTCTTTCTCTTGCCCCTCCCTAACCACCCCATTCACTACTTAGCAGCTAGACTGATCTTTTCATTTCTTGAGTGGAAACCTATCATTAAAAAGGACTGGAGCCAATATGGCAAATGATAATGCCAAAGTCAAAATATGAAGTGCTGTACGGCTATTAGTAGTTCAACTAAGTAGCTGAGAAATGATATATATGTAATAATTATTAATAATAAACTTTAGGGTGAGAGTTCTTATGAGATTGTTCAACTCAAGTGAGAAAAAAAAGTCAGTGTAGCACTTTCTAGTTCTCAGAAGCCATAATTCAGCCAGTCTTCCTTCCTTTCCAGCTTTTAGACGAATGGGTTTTTGTCATTGGTTTCTAACTTAATTGAATGGCTGGAAGAGAAAAGAGTCTGTATGATATTGATTCTTTGAAATTTTTTGAAGATTTGCTTAAACGCCTCTTGTGTGATCAGTTTTTGCACCTAGTCCATGTTTGTTCAGAATGTGCATTCTAGCAGTACGCACAGCATTGTCACTATGTTCACAGGAATGAACCTTGTTGATTGTGCTTTTCAGATTTTCTGCACTTATTTTTTGTCTTCTCAATCTGTCAGTTACTGGGAGAGCCGTGTTAAAATCTCCTGTGACAATTGTAGATTCTTCTTTTGTGTTCTTTCATCTCATCCCTGTAGTCAGTCATGCTTTTCCCTCTTCCCAGGGGCCCATCGTATTGGGCAGAAAGCAGAAAGCCTTGCAGAAGAACCGCAGTGCCGATTTCAACCCTGACTTCATTTTCACAGAGAAAGAGGGGGCATACGATGGCAGCTGGGCCATGGCTGATGTCATGAGCCAGCTCAAGAAGAAGGTGAGAACAGTTCCAGGCCATGGGCTGTTAAGGTTGGACAGTAGGTTTCGGGGTCTAACCGCACTGCCTTTTGTCATCTGCTTACATTCAGCATATGCTGGAACTCTTGGAAATATGTGGTATAGTTTTGATGTGGTGGGGAGAAGCAGTCACAAATAACCCCCAGTCTTTTTTTTTTTTTTTAAGGTTTTATTTATTTATTTGACAGAGAGAAACACAACTAGAGAGGGAACACAAGCAAGGGGAGTGAGAGAGGGAGAAGCAGGCTTCCCACCAAGCAGGGATTCCGATACAGGGCTCAATCCCAGGACCCCGGGATTATGACCTGAGCCGAAGGCAGACGCTTGATGACTGAGCCACCCAGGCGCCCCCAGTCTTGATTAAAACCAAACTGTAAAATGTTGCAACATAGATTATTACAGACCAATTACAAACATATTAAATGATCTATAGTTGTTATTTTAAAGTATTAGAAATGCCTTATTTCCTTCATTAGAAGATGTCCGTGGTGGCTTTTCCTGGAGGAGGGCATGATGACCTCAGATTAACTTCAGTATATATAATAATATTAAGATATTATACACATTAAAATGTGAAAAAAAAAGGTTTTAGAGAAAATTTGATAGTACCAGTCTAATGCTTTAGGAATATCAAATATTACATACATTGCTTGATTTTTTTTTTTATAAATTGCTTGATTTAAAAAAAAAAGTGGGCATATCTGTGTTAAAATGGTCTCTATTTTTTTTTTTAGATGTCCTCCTTGTTTTGAATACTAGAGAGAAACCTTTGTTACATTAGTTTGTAACAAAGAACCATCTAGCATGCACCCTTGGTAGTAGTGTAGCCCCATAATATTGTCATTCTGTCGCTTGCCAGGTGATGTCACTGTTTAGGCTCCCTCGTTCCCACACAGTATAGCCAAAGCTGCCACTAATGTCACCATCTGCTTATTTGCCAAGATCCCATATTTTCCTTTAAATCTGGTGAACAAGCTAAAAGATTCATCACCGTTATTTTCCATTCCATGGGCCTCAAAGAGAAATGCTTTGATCCAGACTCTGTTGGTGTTCTGATTAAAATAAACTAGCATTGCCTCTTCATGGTCGTGCGGACAGAATTTCTTTGTGACATTTTTTCCCTTTCAGTATTTTTTTATTTTATTTTATTTATTTATTTGATAGAGAGAAACACAGCTAGAGAGGGAACACAAGCAGGGGGAGTGAGAGAGGGAGGAGCAGGCTTCCCGCTGAGCAGGGAGCCTGATGCAGGGCTCAGTCCCGGGTCTCCGGGATCATGACCTGAGCCGAAGGCAGTTGCTTAACCAACTGAGCCACCCAGGCGCCCCAGTATTTTTTTTTTTTAAAGATTTTATTTATTTGACAGAGAGAAACACAGCCAGAGAGGGAACATAAGCAGAGGGAGTGAGAGAGGGAGAAGCAGGCTTCCCGCTGAGCAGGCAGACCGATGCGGGGCCCAATCCCAGGACTCCTGACCTGAGCTGAAGGCAGAGGCTTAACCACTGAGCCACCCAGGCACTTCTCCTTTTCAGTATTTTTTTTTTCAGAGAATGCCAGAGAAATTTTCCTTTCTTAAATTAATTATGAAGTGTTTGTTCCCAGGCCTTGACATATAGATCCCATGTAATTAAAGACTTGGTCTTGTAAAGCTTACGGCCCAGCAGGGTAGAAGATAAGTAAATGAGTAATTACACAGTTAATTGTAGTTGTGGCAAATGCTGTGACAGTTCAGGGTGCTTTGAGCATATGTGAAGGAGGCCTGCTATTACTTATCCTTTCTAAGAGTTTTAGCAGTACCCAAACTTATTGGAGTTTGCTTTGAGTTCAGCAGTTAATTGCTGGTTAATTTCTGTCTGATTGGCATAGGGTAAAGTTTTTCTAAGTAGCATTCTGATATAAATGTGACATCTCTTGGTAATTCTTTTCTTCAAAATAGTAAACACCTTCTAAAATGTGGATGTTTTTCTTAGTTCCAGGTAAAGATTTTTCACACTTGACTGTATTTGTTATGTTGTTCTGGTGTTATTGTGAATAATCTGCAGATTGATTAATCTGTCCAAGGATTGGACATGTTAACATCGGGGACCCAACCCTCAGAGAAGCCTTACTTTGTTTCTTTCCCATATAAATGCTTCTTACTCATCTTATTTTTATCTGCAGAGGGCAGCCACTACATTAGATGAGAAGATTGCAAAAGTTCGCAAGAAAAGGAAAACAGAGGTGAGCAAGCAAAGCAGGTACTGTAAAGCCCTGAGGTTTGCCTCCATGTGACCCCACCATTTTTCTTTAAGCCAGAATCGGAGTGTGGGGTGCAGACAGGCGCTCCATGTGTCTGTTGTTAATGATCACTGAGAGTCCACAGAGCATTCTGCGCAGCCTGGAGAGCATGGGATTGCTCTTCTGAGGTTCTGGATTTCCTGAGATTCGTAGTTGCCTTGCTTTAGTGTAATATTTTTTCCAGGATAAAGAAGCCAAGTCTGGGAAGTCAGAGAAGGAGAAAGAAGCCAAAGAGGGCATGGAACCGGAGGAGCAGGAAGACCCCGAAGAGAAAGATGAGGAAGGCCCAGAAGATGAAGACTCAGAGACGGATTACTCATCAGCTGATGAGAACATCCTCACCAAAACAGGTTGGTGCTCCAGAAGCGCTGTCAGAAATGGGGACAGGACGTTGGAAAGAGTCTGCCTTTCCTTTGAAGGGTTTCCTTTGTGCTTCCACACAGTCACATTTAAGATCTCCATGT
The DNA here is from genome assembly GCA_004023965.1 of Spilogale gracilis. Lineage (NCBI taxonomy): Eukaryota > Metazoa > Chordata > Mammalia > Carnivora > Mephitidae > Spilogale > Spilogale gracilis. The sequence continues at coordinate 12,976 of PITA01003793.1, read as the reverse complement.
TGAAGCAGAGACGATTAAAAAAATCTGTTATACTGTGGAACACTCACAAGGGACATCAGGTGCCTTTTGAAGTGGGGAAAATGAGAAATCAAATAAAAAAGGTTGTTGAAAGTTTAAAAGAAAAGTCTCCATGTTGAACTCCTTCTAGCTTCTCTTTTTTCTTGGGGTTTTGTTAGGGTTCTTGTACTTTGCTGGCAGACTGTACCCTTTTCCTCCTCCCCGGCCCAACACAGCTGCTGGTGCCTCTAAGACTCAGACTTCTTTGGGGCGATAGGTCCCCTACATCCCACCTCCGATGGGCCCAGCCCCATAGTGGGTGCTCCGTAAATATTTCTTGCAGAAATGAGTGTGCAAGTGTGATCATAGAGTGCAGTGGGTGAGAGCCTGGTCTCTGCCATGCTGGCCATACGGTTTCCTCTCTGTCAGACGAGGCTAACGAGAGCCCCCTCAGGCTGTTGTGTGGATTCAGTGAGGTAGCCACAGAAAGCACTTAGGACAGCAGCTAGTGGATTATATATAAATGCTCATTAAGTACGGGCCCTGATGGTCAGCTCTGTTTTTCTCTGTAGATACACTCAAAGTAAAGGAGCGGAAGAAGAAGAAGAAAGGGCAGGTGAGCATGAGCATGGAGAAGAGCATGCAGCTTATTTTTGCAACCTGACAGGATTTTAAGGCCAGCTAGTTTCCTTGGGCTCATTTTGCTGAATTCTCATTCTATCTTTTGATTTCCTTGTGTAGGAAACAGGAGGATTTTTTGAAGATGCATCTCAGTATGATGAAAACCTCTCATTCCAGGACATGAACCTTTCCCGCCCTCTTCTGAAGGTAGTGGTTTCTTTTGGCAACGTGAGATTATTGTAGTCACCCCTTAACTGGGCTCCCTGCCCTAAACTGGGCTCTTTGCCTCCCTAAATTCTGTTGTCCACCTGGCTGTCAGACAACAGTCTTAAAAAGTTCTATCTTTGGGGTGCCTGGGTGGCTCAAAGGTTAAGCCTCTGCCTTCGGCTCAGGTTATGATCCCAGAGTCCTGCTCCATGGGAAGCCTGCTTCTCTCTCTCTCACTCCCCCTGCTTGTGTTCCCTCTGTAGCTGTGTTTCTCTCTGTCAAATAGATAAAAATCTTAAAAAAAAAAAAAAAGTCCCGTCTTGGCTTATAAGGCCTTGCCCTTTCCGGTCTCTTCTGGTGATGCCTCCTAGCACTCATTCTGCTCTGGCCACCTTGGCCTCCTCCCTGGCCCTCAAATAGGTTAGGCATTTTCTTCCTCAGGGCCTTTACACCTGCTGTTCCCTCCACCTGGAAGGTTTTTCCAGTAATCTGGTTGGGGTGCTCCTCACCTCTTTCAGGGTTCTACTTAGTATCCTCTGCTCAGTGAGACTTTCCCTGACCCTCCTGTAAATCGTACTCGTCCCCAGCCCCCTTGACTGCTGTGGTTTTCTCCATATGGCTTGTGATGGTTTTTGGTCTTTGTTCCTACCAGATGGTAAGATTGCCAAGGGCAGGGTATTTATTTCTTTGGTTTACTGCTGTATCTCAGTGCCTAGGACATATCTCCCACATAGTCAGCACACAATGAATGTTTGTAGAATGAATGCGTGGGAGGGACTGAAGCAGTCACCCACCCCCCACCCCCACCCCCCACCCCGTGTGGAAAGGTGTCTTGTATATTTCACGCTGAGACTCCTCCTCCCCATCCTCTCTGAACCTGTCTTTTCTCTTCAGGCCATTACAGCCATGGGCTTCAAGCAGCCCACCCCAATCCAGAAGGCCTGCATACCTGTGGGTCTGTTGGGGAAGGATATCTGTGCCTGTGCAGCCACTGGGACAGGTAAAAAGGATAGTGACTTAGGGGGTGGGAAGGAGGCAGGAAGAGGATATTCAACCTACAGCAGGTGTCTAGATTGATTTACCCAAGGGCCACTTTGCTAAATATGCAAATATAAATTGTAATGCTGTAACACCATATGTTCTTGCTTATTAATTTCCCTTAAGTCTCAACATATATTTTCCTATTTAAGTACACTTCATTTTTAAAAAATGGTTGCGTCGTATTCTAGTATATAACTATTAGTTATATAACTATATAACTACTCTATAATTAATTATGCTAATATACAATGTTATGATGAACATTCTTCTCATAAAATCTTTCCTCCTGTGACTGGGGGTTACATTTAAATAAAGATGGCGTTCATGAGACCTCGCCCCCCCAAAATCTGTGATCTGTAACTATCTTATTAGGGTGTCTCTGTGATCATGATCTCTTGTTGCTGCCATAAAAAGATTTTTGGGGCACCTGGGTGGCTCAGTTGGTTAAGCGACTGCCTTCGGCTCAGGTCATGATCCCGGAGACCCGGGAGACCCTTGGCAGGAAGCCTGCTTCTCCCTCTTTCACTCCCCCTGCTTGTGTTCCCTCTCTGGCTGTGTTTCTCTCTGTCAAATAAATAAAATCTTTAAAAAAAAAAAAAAAAGAGTAAAGATTTTTAATTTAACCGAGGCAGGGGAGAGGGAAAGGGAGAGAGAGAATCCTCAAGCAGACTCCCCTCTGAGGGTGGAGCCCAGTACAAGGTGCTGAGCCACTTAGGTGCTGCAATAGGAGTAAAGATTTTGTGAAACAGACTTTCATTATGGTGTTTTATATCAGAGCTAATTATAGAGTAGAAGTAGTCACATGATAGAATATCATGCAACCATTTAAACGTAAAGTGTATTTAAAGAAACAGGAAATATGTTTTTTTGTTTTTTTAAGTGAGCTCTGTACCCAGGGTAGGGCCCAAACTCATAACCCCAAGATCAAGAGCTGCATTCTCTACCAACTGAGCCAGCCACATGCCCCTGTTAAACACTTTTCATTTAAAGATTTTATTTTTTTGACAGAGAGAGAGAGATCACAAGTAGGCAGAGAGGCAGGTAGAGAGAGAGAGGAGGAAGCAGGCTCCTTGCGGATCAGAGAGCCCAATGCGGGCCTTGATCCCAGGACCCTGAGATCATGACCCAAGCCAAAGACAGAAGCTTTAACCCACTGAGCCACACAGGTGCCCTAAACATATTTTTTTGAAAGGGGATTACTGAACAGAATATACAATGTTATTGCATTAAACTTTTTAATTTTTATATTTCTATTAAGAAAAATATTGATAATCTAGATACCATTAGGTTAATATTTATCTCTGGTTGGCTGGACTGTGGGTGATTTTTATTATTTTCATATTATTTTATACTTCTCAGATTTTTCACATTGGCCCTGTAGTTTTAAAGCCAGAAAAATGGGGTGCCTGGGTGGCTCAGTTGTTAAGCGTCTGCCTTCAGCTCAGGTCATGATCCCAGAGTCCTGGGATTGAGCCCTGCATCAGGCTCCCTGCTCGGCAGGAGCCTGCTTCTCTCTCTCTCGCTCCCCTGCTTGTGTACCCTCTCTCGCTGTGTTTTTCTCTGTCAAATAAATAAATAAAATCTTTAAAAAGAGAGAGAGAGAGAGAGAAAGCTTTATGAAAAAAAGAAAAAAAAGTTGCTTCATTTCCCCCTGTGCAGAAATGTAGGTCTCCTGGGCTCAGGGAAAACCTGAACCTTGAAGGGACTGAAGCTCCTCTCGCTGTCTCCTGCTGCCTTCTCCTCCAGGTAAAACTGCTGCTTTCGCCCTGCCTGTCTTGGAGCGTCTGATCTACAAACCCCGCCAGGCTCCTGTCACGCGCGTGCTCGTGCTCGTTCCCACCCGAGAACTGGGCATCCAGGTGCACTCGGTCACCAAGCAGCTGGCTCAGTTCTGCAGCATCACCACCTGCCTTGCCGTGGGTGAGTGTCTCGGGCGGCCCCGAGAGACCATGAGGTGGCGGAGGGTGGGTGTGCCCTGCCGTCTGAGGATGACGTGTACCAGGAAAGCCTTCCTGTGATTAAACCCACTTGAAAAACCGGATGAGGTGTTTTCAGAGTAGAGAGTTCGGGGGAAGGGAGAGTGTTTCACTTAGATTTAACCAGACTTAAAAAATGAAACCGCAAAATTCAGGGCAAAAAAATTTTCTTGGTACGGAACAAATTTAGGATGTAATTTCTGCTTTGTATGAATAAAGAAACAGGTATTTGGGGCAGAATTCTTCTGATGATGTTCTGTGGTACTGTTCTCCGACCTTCACATAACCCTCCCTGCGCAGTGGGAAGGCAAGGTGATGGAGAAATCATTTGCTTTTGCAGCTGCTTCTGTCAGTCTTTGTGTGTTTGAATCCTGTTCTGACGTGCCTTCATGTCGTCGTCTTTCACCCTACCACATCCGCAATGAAATAGTCTCTCCCAGCATCTCGTATATCCACACAGGCAGGGCCTTTGTCAGTCTGTTCTCTGCTATTTCCCCGGCCTCCAGCATGGGTCGTGGCAGGGCCCAGGCCATACTGTTGAACAGCTGACTGACTCGGCCACCTGGTGGGGGGCTCTTCTCCGCAGGAGGCCTGGATGTGAAGTCTCAGGAAGCAGCTCTGAGGGCAGCGCCTGACATCCTCATCGCCACCCCAGGCCGGCTCATCGATCACCTCCACAACTGCCCTTCCTTCCACCTGAGCAGTATTGAGGTGCTCATCCTGGATGAGGCTGACAGGTACACCTGAATTGGTGGGGCCCCAAGTGCTCCAAGGTCCTGGGGGCCGCACCTCAGAAGAGAACTTGCCTCTGCATTATTCTTCATGGATCCTGCCGTGGCCATGTGTGCAGTGCCAGTTTAGCTGCTCACATTTGGACATCTGTTCGTCATTACTCTGGATAATCCTGCTTTTTTTCTGTCTCTGAGGTGATGGTTAAGAGGGAGGGTGGATCAAATTCTGGCTCTGCCATTTCCTGAGATTTGGAAATACTTAGATTTTGTTTAAGGCTTAAAAAACAAAATTTTTAAAAGATTTTATTTATTTATTTGACAGAGAGAGACCCAGCAAGAGAGGGAACACAAGCAGGGGGAGTGAGAGAGGGAGAAGCAGGTTTCCTGCGGAGCAGGAAGCCCGACGTAGGGCTCGATCCCAGGACCCTGGGATCATGACTGAGCCGAAGGCAGACGTTTAACGACCGAGCCACCCAGGCACCCCAAGATTTTTAAAATTTTTAAGTAATCCCTATACTTGACGTGGCAGTTGAACTCAACCCTGACATCAAAAATAGCATGCTCCAAGAATAGCAGGCGCCTGTTATTTAGGTCAAGTAAATCTCTTCTTATTTGTGAGAGATAAGAATAAGCCCGCCTCCCCCCCATGGTGTTGAGGATTCTGGGAGCAATACAGGTAGAGTGCCCGTGCATGGTGAGGACTCAGCAAACAGCCTCTGCTACTTGGCAGGGGACCCCCTTCTCTCATCTGGGTCCTGTCTGCTCACCCCTTTCCTTCATGACCAAACAGAATGAACCTCAGTGAAATGGACTCAAGATCAAAGTGGGGAGAGGGGAAGGAGGCCATGAGCCCAAAGCCCATTCAGGTTTACTCCAATTGAAGCACCTCCAAACTAAAGAGATCCTGAGCTGGGCTTCTGATCGTGTATGCCCATCTTCGTGCATAGCAGCTCTGTCCCCCCGGGATTCAGGCCAGAATTCTTTGCATCACGCTTGTGTCCTCATCTCCCACCCACAAAGCATCCATTGGGAAGTCCTGTCAGCACAGCTCCACACAGGGACTCCTGCGCTTGTTGTCCCCTCAGCTTGGAATGACCTGTACCTTCCTCAGGTTTCTGTTCCAGTTGTCACTTACCTGAAGGACCTTTGCTGGCCATTGTCTACAATAGTTCCTGCTTTCCATTCTCTGAGGTGCTATGCCTCTTCAGCCTCCTACACTGTCACTTGAATGCCTTGTGGTGGTTGTGACCCGCCTGTCCCCTAGAACATATTTGCGAAGGACTGGCTCTGTGCTGCTTGCTGCTCTGTGCCCAGGCTTGTGTCTAGTATCTAGCAGATGCTCAGTAAGTGTTTGTTGAATAACTAATTGAGTCCCCAAAGCAAATGAACCATTTATGAGTCATGAGGGAACTAAAGGAGATCTTTCTGGGCAAAGGGAATGTGATCTGGGATTGAGGCTTTAAAGGGGGAAGGGAACTATAGTCTTAAAAAAGGGTTAAAGTCCCAGAAGACCAAGAAAGACTGTGGATGTTTCCTCTTAAGGAGACCAAGGACCATGACAGCTAAATGTGGTACATGATGCTTCCCGGGAGCCTGAATTGGGGGAAGAAATACTGTGAAGGACTGAGTCAGCTGAACAAATTGGAGTCAGAGTAATCCTACTGATTAATATTATCTACAAAGAGAAGAAGAGTCCTTTACAGCAAAGAGAACTGGCCGATACTGCCTCAGCCATGTGGTCAAACTCACATCAATGCCACTGGGACAAACGGTCTGTGTCTTCCAGTGGAGAGGGAAGTGTGGAGCTGCACCCCTGCATGTTCTTGCTGCAATGAGTTACTGACTCTAGTTGCTGGGAAATGAGCAAAGACAGAATGTGAGAAAGCTTGAGGAGACTTCCATAGATTAAGGGAAACTAAGGAAACATGAGAACGAATGCAACATAGGAACTTTGGTTTCCTGGATCAAAAAAATAAAAAGATAGCTATAAAATGACATTTTGGGCACAGTTAGGGATATCTGAATTTGGCCTGTGTTTCAGGTATTATTCAAACACTTAAATGTTTGGGGTGTGATAATGACATGATGGTTGTAAAGGAGAAGGTCCTTTCTTAGGAAATGTGTGCTGAGATAGGTAGGAGTAAGGTGTTGTGATGTCTGCCACTTATATATATTTCAGCAAAAAGAAAAAAGAGAGATAAAGCAAATGTGGCCAAATGCTAGTTCTTGATGAATCTTGGTGAAAGGATAAACTAACAATATTAATTCATAAGTAAATAAGTGAGCCTGAAGCATAACCAGTTACAATATCAGAACATCAGCTTATCTGATGTTTTCTGTCCATCATTGTGACAGATTTGGGCTCAGTCCATTTCTCTTGATTCCTTGTCCCTGCTCATCAGGATGCTGGACGAGTACTTTGAGGAACAGATGAAGGAAATCATCCGGATGTGTTCCCACCACCGCCAGACCATGCTCTTCTCGGCCACCATGACAGACGAGGTGGGCCCCAGGAATTGTGCTTGGTGCCGGGAACGCAGAGGACCCAGTTTGGGCTGCAGGGGCTGGCCTGGGGCAAGCATGGCTTGCCTCTATCCCCATTCCCTACCCCCTGCCTGCTGGCAGGCCAGTGAGCATCCCTGTGTTTGTACTGGGCAGGTAAAAGATCTGGCTTCTGTTTCCTTGAAGAATCCTGTCCGAATATTTGTAAACAGCAACACGGATGTGGCCCCCTTCTTGCGGCAGGAGTTCATCCGGATCCGGCCAAATCGGGAAGGGGACCGGGAAGCCATCGTGGCAGGTGAAAGCTCAGGGAGGGACTGGGCAGGGGGTGCTGGACTCCCTTGGCCGCATGAGTGGCACACTCAAGCATCTGGGTGTTGCCTGGGACCTGCTCTGACAGGCTCCGCTGACCTGTTGTGTGGCACTGCCGTTAATGTGCTCTGCCACTTTGGCTGCGGGTCCTTTCTCCCTTTCTTCTGTCACCTTACCTCCCTTCCACTGTCCAGTCCTGAGGTCCTGCAGAACGCCCAGCTACTTCCCCCATAACTGCCTCTCTGGCTCTTGGTTCAAGTTGCTGACTCTCTTGCCTGAATTATTGCACTGGCCTTGAATTTGTCTCCTACTCATACTCTTGTCCCTAGATGACCTATTCTCCACACTGCAGATTATTTAAAATGATTATTTACAAGCTGACATTCACTCATGTTTCCTACCTGTTTACAACTGTCAGGTGTCTCCCATTGCTCTCTGACCACAATCCACACACCCTAGTGAGTCCTGTACAGCCCTCTGGGACCCCGCCCCTGCCTGCCTGCAGTCCTCAGCCTGCGTGCCCAGCCATACTCCCCTGCTTCCGTTCTCTCAACCCCCCCAAGCTTGTTCTGCCTTGGGGCCTTCACATTGCTCCTTCCCCTGCGTGGAATCTTCCCACAATTCTCGTGAACAAGCCTGCCCTGTCATTCAGCCTAGCAACACCTCTTTAGAGAGGCCAGCCCTAAAGCTCCTTCCCCACCTTCCCTTCACTCTCTCATGCCTTTGTCACCCTTGGGAATTGGGAATTTGCTTCTCTTCTGTGCCCTGGAGTGTGAGTCTCAGGAGGCAGGGACCTTGCGTGTCTCCCCCAGTGCCAGCCACAGCAGCCACTTCACAGGTGTGGAGGGAGTGTATATTGGAGGTGGCTTCCAACTCACTCTTCTCCCCTCTTCCCCGCCTCACCAGCTCTGCTGACAAGAACCTTTACTGACCATGTGATGCTGTTCACCCAGACCAAGAAGCAGGCCCATCGCATGCACATCCTTCTGGGGCTCATGGGGCTGCAGGTGGGCGAGCTCCACGGCAACCTGTCACAGACGCAGCGCCTGGAGGCCCTCCGGTAAAGTTCGGGGGGCTGAGTCTCCCTCCCATCCTTCAGCGAGGGCTCTCATTGAGAGAGGGAAAATAGTAACCAGAAATTATGTTAGCGCGATTGCAGGGAGTGCAGATGCCACAGTCCCCCACTTTAAAGATATTTGTCCAACTGCTGTAAGGTTATGTCTTAGGTAACATTCAGAATTCCTCACAGTCTCACAGAAACTGACACTCATGCCCCAGGGCTCGAGTGTTGGAGCTGCTGAGTTGGGCCACAGCAGGAAATTCCGACTTAGGAAGACATGGCATGTGTCCTTTTCTCTGTAGCTTTTCCAGAGTAGTGGGCATACCTGGGTCTCTTAGAACGAGATTTGAAATCAACATCAGCCACCATTTCCTGAGCATGTACTTTGCCACATCCTGTGTTTTCCATATGTTTTTTCTTGTTTAATTCTCGTAGAATAGAGTCATGCCTGTAGGCCAGGAGAGACCCTTTAGAACTCCTCATCTATCTGCATTTATCATAGGCAGCTAAAAGGTATTTTTTTAAAGAAAGGCTGCTTTGAATGCTGAGACATTTGCATATGCTACTTCCTACAGTCTAGCTCTGTGGTTCCTAGACTTTTATATTTGTAGGAGTTGGGGCTTAAGGTGGTATAAACTAAACTATAAACTATGTTTGTTCTGTGTCACGAGATGTTTAAGGTGTCGCATGAGTATAAGATGGTCTGACATTTAGGATCTCATTTAGATTATCACTGTGACAATCTGTACTCTCCTGCTTGAATTCAAAACGATTTATGTTCTCTGCTGGTGCAGCCTCCTGTGGAGCATTTTTGGGGTTGAGTATCCAGGTGAACATCTGTTTGTGGCTATTTCTAGGCGCTTTAAGGACGAACAGATCGACATCCTTGTGGCCACAGATGTGGCAGCCCGTGGACTTGACATCGAGGGGGTTAAAACGGTGAGCAGCCCCTGTCTTCCTTGAACTTTTGGTGGGAGTCTTTCTGCCTCCTTGTGTTCTGTCTCTCTCCAACTCCCAGGTCTGACTTTGATCTTCCAGGTAATTAACTTCACAATGCCCAACACCATCAAGCATTATGTTCACCGGGTGGGGCGAACAGCCAGGGCTGGCAGGGCTGGGCGCTCAGTGTCTCTGGTGGGAGAAGAGGAGCGGAAGATGCTGAAGGAGATCGTAAAAGCTGCCAAGGCCCCCGTGAAGGCACGGATACTTCCCCAAGGTGAGCAGGCACCACTGCAGCAGCTCAGGGTGGTAGGAGTGGGCAGGGCAGGTCCTAGATCAGACTCTGTAGGACAGAGTCAGGAGCAGAGGTTAATAGGTGAGAGTAGTCAGGAGCCAGATTTCAACTCCAGTCCTGCCACTTCCTTGCTGAGTGACCTTGCGCCGGTCTCCTCTTGCCCCTCTGTGTCTCTCTCTGAAAGGTAATGATGCCAGACATACGCCTCGAGTGCTCCACTCTTAGGTTATTTTTCAACTGTGGGAAGGGAAGGCTTCTTGGGGCAAAAGCCCTATTAATCACTGCCCCCCTTTCTTTTGGTGGGGGAAAGAGGTCAGTATTTACTTTTCTAGATGTCTTTCATTCATTTCCTTCACATCAGTAGGGTCACATTCTTTGTTTGTTTGTTTGTTTGTTTTTTACATTCTTTTTTTTTAATTTATAAAAATAGTATGTACTCAGTATTAGAAATTAGTAAATGAAAGCCAAAATGTAATTGTTTGTGGAAAAGCTCACCACTGTTAGCATTTAGGCACATATCCTTTGAGACCTTTATCCCATTTATGCATGTCTTTTTTCTTTCTTTATTTTTTATTTTCACTTAATTCATTCCAACAGCTAGCAGTTATTGAGTACTACCAGGTGCCCAGTGCTGTTTATTCTATCCCAGGTATTAGGGATATACCAGGAAATAAAAGTTGATACTCTGGTGGGAAAAAAAAAACAATAAGTAAGAAGAGTCGATGTGATCCAGAATGACAGGAGGAGAGATGCTGCTTTTGAAAGCTGTTTAGGAAAGACCTCTGAACAGATGGCATCTGAGCTGAGTCCCAGATAAGAATGAGGCAGCCGTGAGCAGTTTGCGAACAGTGTGCCAAGTAGAGAAAACCGGGGCAAAGCCCCTGAGGCGGGAGCAGACGTGATGTGCGAGTCAGTAAAGGAAGAGCCAGAGAGGGCCCAGGACATGGGGAGCAAGGACGGAGATAGAAGCTCCAGGAGGGAGGCAGAGGCCACATGTAGGAGTTTGAAATTTATTCCAAGAGCAACAGGCTCTTTGGGGGTGGAATGGGAGGGGTGTTGCGAAGCAGAAAAGTCACCCATAAAAACCCCCACTTTTCTGTTGTCACTAAATACACATCTATATTATTTCCATCAGTTACACAGTGTTTATCCTTATTTAACATTTTTTGTTGAGCGCCTGGGTGGCTCAGTCATTAAGTGTCTGCCTTTGGCTCAGGTCATGGTCCCAGAAACCTGGGATCAAGCCCCACATCGGGCTCCCTGCTTGGCAGGAAGCCTGCTTCTCCCTCTCTCACTCCCCCTGCTCATGTTCCCTCTCAGGCTGTGTTTCTCTCTGTCAGATGAATAAATAAGTTTTTTTGTTGTTCTCTTCTCTTGAGATGTCATCCTCAAATTCCGGGACAAAATTGAAAAGATGGAGAAGGACGTGTATGCAGTTCTGCAGCTCGAGGCCGAGGAGAAAGAGCTGCAGCATTCGGAAGCCCAGGTGGGGCTGCACAGAGGGCGGGGGCCTGGGCGCAGGGCCGGGGTGGGCAGTGGACTATGGCAGCCTCGGCTCGTCCTGCCCCGCCAAAACGCCAGGTTGGCCATCCAGGTGCCTTCCTGCAACTGCTGGGTTACCTCTTACCAGAGGGCCCTGTTGCGGCAGCCATCCTTATGCTGTCTCCGCAGATCAACACTGCAAAGCGGCTCCTGGAGAAGGGGAAGGAGGCACTGAACCACGAGCCTGAGAGGAGCTGGTTCCAGACCAAGGAAGAGAGGAAGAAGGAAAAAAGTATGTTGGAGAGGTCCCTCAAAAAGCTGACCACAGAATTCTCCTAGAACCCAGCAAGGCCACTGCTAGGTCTATTCCCAGAAGAACTGAGAACAGGGACTCAGAGGCACACTGTGTGTTGGGGTCCACTGCAGCATTAGTCACAGTAGCCAAGGGGTAGAATGACCTGTGCATGTCTTCAGATGGACACTCACACAAGATGTGTGCACAGTTTAGCCATAATGAGGTGGAGGCATGTCGCAAGTGAAATGATCCAGACACAAGGATAAATGGTTATGGTTCTTCCTTATAGGAGGTAAATCCGGAGATGCAGAAAGTAGAATAGAGATTACCAGGGGTTGTGGGGAGGGAGTTAGGAATGGTCACAGAGCTTTTATTTGGTGATGATGAAAAGTTACAGAAAGAGTTCATGGTGATGGTTGTGCAGTACCGTGCACATAACTAATGCCACTGAATTGTGTATTTAGAATGGGTGAAGGGTGCCTGCGTGGCACAGTCAGGTTAAGTGTCCAACTTTCAGTTTCCGCTCAGGTCATTGATCTCAGGGTCGTGAGTTCAAGCTCCGCACTCCATGCTCAGCACGGAGTCTGCTTAAGACTCTCTGTCCCTCTCCCTGTGCCCCTCTCCCTGCTCTCCCTCCTTCTCTCTTTCTCTCTCAAATAAATAGTAAAGAAAAGAAAAAAGAATGGGTAAAATGACAAATTTTATGTTGTATCTGTTTTGCCATAAGTAAAAAAAAAAGTAGGTCAGGAAGATATTTATATGTATTCCCTGCCCTCCTCAACCCTCTTTTTATCACACAGATTCACATTTTTCTACACCTTGTTTTTGGGACAAAAAGCTAGAGTGCATGCATGTTAAATTTCTATGTTAAACATAGTTATAACTACATGGCAGGAAGGTGTGGGAGTATAAATGAACCAAATTATCTTCACAACATGATGTAGATAATGAACGCCTCAAGTGGATTAATGGAGAAATAGTGGAATAAGCATGTTAGTGAGATGAACAACCACCAGCAGAGGATGAGACTGGGCTGCTTCTCATTTTGAACTTTTATGTACCAATTTAAAATACGTGTACTTCTTAAAAAAAAAAAAAGATATAAAACGGTACCTGAAATCTCATACTCTCTTGTCCTAGTTGCCAAGGCTCTGCAGGAGTTTGACTTGGCCTTAAGAGGAAAGAAGAAGAGGAAGAAGTTTATGAAGGATGCCAAGAAAAAGGGGGAGATGACAGTAAGTGGCTGGGTTTCTGTCTAGTGGCGTGGGTCAGCACTTGCTGGTCTGTTGCATACTCCCATTGTCCTTTCTAGGCAGAGGAAAGGTCCCAGTTTGAAATTCTTAAGGCGCAGATGTTTGCTGAGCGGCTGGCCAAGAGGAATCGCAGAGCCAAGAGGGCCCGAGCAATGCCTGAGGAGGAGCCAGCGAGAGGCCCTGGTAGGCTGGTGGGGAGCCCACAGGAGCTGGTAGGAAGGTTCTCCCTGAAGCTTGTACTTCTGGCCAGGGAGAAAATTGGAGG
>PITA01003792.1:8751-133458 GCA_004023965.1 Spilogale gracilis | reverse complement strand
AAAAAAAAAAAAGAAAAGAAGAGAAAACATATATTGTGTTGGCTATTTTACACAAGAATCTTTGTAAAATTCTAGCTGCCTGCTTTGTTTCTTAACTAGAAAAAAGGTTTCTGTGATTTTTGACATCTCTGCTTATACTTCTCTAATCTCAATGCTGTATCCTTTCCTTTGTGCCACATTTTCTGTAACCTGTGAAAGATTATAGTAATATTTTAATAGGGAGAATAACTTCTTTGTTTCATTTTAAGTAGTAAATATGTTACACCTTTGTTCAAAACATGGATACATTGATATTTCATTTGTAACAGCCCCTAACACTTCCAACCAGCTCAGAGGAGAAGGAGAAAGGAAGGTCTTTTATTTAGATATTTTGCTTTCACTATTTTGGGGAGGCTATATGTTTTCAAAAATTAAAATAAGTGATTAAATATCTAATTTGTCCATACAAATGTTTAATACTATTCTATTAGCCCAATACCCAGTCTTGAAATGCTCACTTCTATCTTTCTATTATCAAACCCTTTTTGCCAATTAAATCATGAGTTTGAGCCTTCCTTTTTGGTTCTCCGTCACCAATATTCAGGTTCAAATAACCAACTTCTTAGCTGGGCTTCTGAACTGTCAACTTCTGCTTTCCACCACTCCTTTTCTACATAAAGCCTCAGCTTATTGTTCACTCTTCCTCATTTTATTATGTCAGTTTTGTTCAAAATTCTACAGTGACATATGCTTTTCTATAAAGTATTAACACCTTTGAATGCTGCAGAGGGCCTGTCCATGTCCATGTTCTACCACAGAGTTTCTCAACCTTAGCACTGTTAACACTTGGACTGGATAATCTTTTGTTGCGTAGGGCTTTCTGTGCATGGTAGGTCTCCATCCGTTGGATACCAGTTACATCTCTGTAGCTGTGATCACTAAAGATGTCTCCAGAGATTCTCAACAACCCAAGGGAAGGGGCGCAGAGTTCATAAGCACCACCAGCTGCACCCTGTTTTACATCCACTTAAACTTTTTTTGTGTTAGTTAGAAGTATGTTCAACTACAAGTAGCCAAACAACCTGAATATCTACAGTTTAAAGAAATAGAAGTTTGTTTTGTTTGTTTATGCATCTATAGAAATCTGTAGGTGAGCAATTTCTGAAATTGGCACACAGTAGCTCAATTATGTTAGGCCTCGTAACTCTGAGATTCTCTTGGTCTTTCCCTCATGATTTTGATACTGGTAAAAATTTAGGTATCACATCCTCTCTCAAACAAAAAGTAGTGAGTTGGGGAATTAAGGAAGGTACATACTTACAAAATTTGCATTTACAATTCATTGACCAGAATAATGTCTTATAATCTGCATTAATTCCAAGGCAGCTTGAGTCTACAGTTTATAGTCAGTCCAGGAAAAGGTGAAGAATGCTGGACAGAGATATTGTAAGAATCAAACTTCACATGCCCGAGCTTCCCATCTTCACCAGATGAACTTTCCACCCCGTATTACTTGGAATAAATGATTCTTGAAGCTTAAGCAAAATGCCACAACTTTTACAAGCTTAACTTAATGAATGTTTATTTCTTGTTCAAAATGTCCAATGTGTATATCCTTGACTAGTGAGCAACCTTTTGTGTGATCTTCTAGAGAAACCCCGCCTGCTTTTAGCTTTGTCATTCCAAGATCCTGTTCAGATGGAAGAAGAAAGAGAGTGTAAAGAATTTTGCAGGTATTTGGGGCTAGGCCAGGAATTGACCTATGCCATTTCTAGTGACATCTTAATGGCCAGAAAGTGGTTAAGATAATAAGAGCTAAGTGCAAATAGCTTGTTCCTGTCACTTGCCCCAAAGAAAACATTGTTTTCCATGTCTGTCCCTCAGTGTGCTTTTACACCTTCCCATTATTCATACCTTTTTTTCTGGAGTGCCCTGCCTTTGTTTTCTTGTCTGAAAATTGTAACTCTGCTGTGTTCCACTGATTGACAGCCATGACTGTCACACCCAAAGCAACCAGTGGTTCCTTTGAAAACTGGCATAATATTGTGATTCAAAGAGGAGTTCTGGGGTCAGACAGAACTGGTTTTCAGTAACAACACTCCCTAGATTTGTAAACTTACCCAAGTTATTTAAGTTCTTTGAATCTTAGGTTTCTCATGTTTCAAACTGGGGTAATACTACGGTATAAACTAAATGAAATAATGTCCTTAACATAGTACTTAACATATAATAAATATCAAATAAGGATATTTTTTTAATTTTATCTTCTACATTAGTTACTCCTTGTGCTACTCATTGGGTACCTTGCTGCATACCACATTTTCCTTTTGTGCTTAATTCACTATTTCCCTAAGCTACTAAAGTACACCTTCAGTCATTATGTATATTACTGGTATTATGATGGGAAGGGAAGCCAAGGTTCCTTTGTTACCTTCTCCCTGGGTGCAAGCTGATGACCCAGCTGGAAGCTATGCCGCTCATTTCCTATGCTTTAAGAGGTTGAGGGGCCCTTCTCTAACTGAAAAATGGAAAAGCCCCTAACATGATAACGTCAGCATCTTTAATATCTATTTATTCAAATAAAACCCACAAAGGACACAGCTATTGTAAATGTATGTATTTTAAGGAAATTAACATTATCTAAATCACAACTGGTGTCCATTAGCACATTTCATTAATCAAAGCAGCTCTCCTCTACTGCCACTGTAGATCCTATTTTCACTGGTGCCTGTCTCTATAATCAATTCTCCACAGAGCTGTGATCTTTTTCAAAATGTAAATCAGGTCACGCCCCAGCTTAAACCCTCTAATGGCTCTTGTGACCCTCAAAATAAAATCTAAATGTATTGCCTTCGCATGCAAAGTCACACATGATGTTTTCTTACCACTCTGATTTTATCCCATATCACTCTGTGATTTCCCTTGCCCAGTCACATTGGCCATCTCTCTGTGTCTTGAACTTTCCTTGTTTTCTACTGGTCTTTGAATTCCTGTTTCTCTCTGCCAGAATCACTCTCCCCTCATGTTTACAAGCCTCATTCATTCTTGTCATTCAGGTATCAGTTTAACTTGTACTTCTCTGAAAACCTTCACCGATAGTCCTATCCAAAGAGCACATTGCCTTGATAGATTCCTAGCTTTCAGATCCCCAGTTCTATACAAAGTAGGCTGAAATATATAGCATGTACAAAGCATTGAGGCTTTTATGACACTCGAGGCTCCCCATCATCATCTTTCTACAAATAGAGGCATGAATATAGAAAACCAAATAAGTATGTAGGCAAAATCCTTACTGGAAATTCTCCTCAGTTAAAGATCTGGTTTTGGACATGGAATGTATATTTTGTGCTTAAATTTATATATGCCACTAGTCTTAATGGCTGGAAGATAATCTTTCCTTACCTTAATCTGTCAAGGATTATGCAGAACTCTCTTTGCCTCCCCAGAGCAGTTCAGAGAGAGAGACACCTTCAGAAGTTCGCTATATAAGACAGTATTGGTAGAAGAGTACTTTGCTGTGCAGGAAGGGATGTGGCAATTGCAGTTAAGAGTTGGTAGATGTTGGGGGCGCCTGGGTGGCTCAGCTGGCTGAGCAACTGCCTTCAGCTCAGGTCATGATCCTGGAGACCCGGGATCAAGTTCCACATCAGGCTTCCTGCTCCGCGGGAAGCCTGCTTCTCCCTCTCTCAGTCCCTCTGCTTGTGTTCCCTCTCTCGCTGTGTTTCTCTCTGTCAAATAAATAAATGAAATCTTAAAAAAAAAAGAGTTGGTAGATGATACTTTTTTTTAGTGCCAAGAAGAGATTTAGATAACTGTACTGCTAAAGGATGTCTCAAAATGGCATTTAATCTGGGTTTTTAGAGAAGACTGAACCACGTGGTATTTCTTGGCCTTATCAAATCTATAGCATAGAAAATTATAATTTGCAGAATTAGGGTTTTAGCTGTTTATATTCCCTGTTGAATTCTATTAATCACATAAATAGAAAGAAAATAGAAAATACTATATGATGAATTTGAATCTTTGCTTAAACAATTTGCTCTTTTGCAGATGGTTAATTAAAGCAGTTAATTCACATGGTTTTTGAGGTTCATAAATAAGTTAAAAAATGATTTTTTTATGGAACCTTAGAAATTTCATCTACAAATACTTGCTGATTCCTTTTTTTAAAATTCTTGTTGCTTTACTAAAATATAATAATTTGAAGCTTTTTACTTTAAGATGTTATCATTAAATACTAAAACCATTAATCATTATTATTAGTATGATTTTTTATAAAACCTGAGTTAATATTTATCTCTGTACGTAGCATATAAATTCCAAAAAGGTATTCTGCGGAATTCCACTGTTTTCTTAGACTCATACATTTCTATTTTTAAATTTTATTTTTATATATATATTTTTTTAATTAACAAATAATGTGTTATTGGTTTCAGGGGTGAAGGTCTGTACATCATCAGTCTTAATTCACAGCACTCACTATTTTACTTGTTATTTTATATTGATACATGAAGGAGTTGCATTTTTATGTAATTTTTTTAAGTTTTATTTATTTAAGTAATCTCTGTACCCCCGTGGGGCTCAAATTCACAACCCCAAAGAGTCACATGCTCTTCCTACTGAGCCAGCCAGGGGCACCTGGATTGAGGCACCAGGGGCACCAACTCTTACTTTCTGCTGAGGTTGTGGTCTCATGGGTTGTGAGATCAAGCCCCACATAGGGCTCCATGCTCAGTGAAAAGTCTGCCTGGGAGTTCTCTCCCTCTGCGCCTCCCCTCCTCGGATACATAAGTAAATCTTTTAAAAAAATAAGTAACATAAATAATTGAAGAAAAGTTACCAACAATGTATTGTTATTATGGTTATATTACTTTAAATTCTCCATTTAAAGTGTATATGTATGCATATATATGTGTGTGTATATGTATATATATGTATATATGTACATACACATACACTTCATATATATATATATATATATATATATATATATATATATATGCATCTGGGTGGCTCAGTTGTTAAACATCTGCCTTCAGATCAGGTCATGATCCTGGAGTCCTGGGATTGAGCCCTACATAGGGCTCCCTGCTTTCAGGAACCCTGCTTCTCCCTCTCTCACTCACCCTGCTTGTGTTCCCTCTCTCGCTGTTTCTCTCTGTCAAATAAATAAAATCTTTAAAAAAAGTAAAAAAAGGGCTCCTGGGTGGCTCAGTGGGTGAAAGCCTCTCCTTTCAGCTCAGGTTATGATTTCAGGGTCCTGGGATCAAGGCCTGCATCAGGCTCTCTGCTCGGCAGGGAGTCTGCTTCCTACTCTCTCTCCGCCTGCCTCTCTGCCTACTTGTGATCTCATTCTCTCTCTCTGTCAAATAAATAAGTAAATAAAATCTTTAATAAATAAATAAATAGAAAAAATAAAGTATATACATATATACACATATATATGAAGACTATATATATGAATATATATGTACACAAATACCATGAGAAAATTTTCAGAAAAATACATGGGTTTTTGAGTATTAAAATGACATTTTCATTTTATCAGAAAAATGGTGACACATATATTTCTTTTTTTTAAAGATTTTATTTATTTATTAGAGAGAGAGATCACAAGTAGGCAGAGAGGCAGGCAGAGAGAGAGGAGGAAGCAGGCTCCCTGCTGAGCAGAGAGCCTGATGCAGGCCTCGATCCCAGGACCCTGAGATCATGACCTGAGCCGAAGGTAGAGGCTATAACCCACTGAGCCACCCAGGCACCCAACGCATAGATTTCTAAAACACCAATTATTCCTACATATAGGTGATCCTTCAGATACTGCCTATAGAGAGATATTTTCCTCCAGAATCTTGTGATTTAAAAAAAAAAATTGATTATTATTACTTTAATTGAAGTATAGTTGTCACACAATGTTACATTAGTTTCAGGTGTATAGCATAGTGATTTGACAACTCTATATGTTATGATTGGCTCACCACAACAAATGTTAACTATCATCTGCCACCATACAATGCTATTACAATGCCATTATAATATTGACTATATTCTCGACAGTGTACCTTTTTATCAGTATGACTTCATTAATTAGAAGGCTGTATCAGGCTAGAAGCCAGAGTCTTGTAAAACTTTGAGTAAATCAGTTATTTGGTATGTAAGCAACCCAGGTGAATCTATATAAATCTTCTGGAAAAGTTTGTGTAAAATGTGCTATTTTTGATTTACATATTTATGTACTTTGGTGTTAAAATAAAAGAAGTTAGCTAGTGGAAACTGGTCTGGATGACTTTATCCAAATCTTTGATTTTCTTTCAATATAGTATCTATATACTGAATATTTCATCATATATGTATATTACACACATGTATTTAAAATAGAAGCACATATACATGTATATGTGTGTGTCTACATATGTATATGAATTCAGTAAGTTGACTTTGGGTTTTTTATGTTGCTTTACTGCTAGTATAGTAAAGGTACCTCTGTCAAACTTTTTATCTAATCCTCCTTGAGTTTAAAATAAATCACCGAGTCTTGCAGAGAAAATGTAAATGCTATTTGTATTTTGCAAAAGAAACAAAGACTTCTCTATTTATATTTATATTTATATTTATAAGTAGTTCAACCCAAAGAATTGGGTAAGTTCTTCAGCAACTGGCTATCTCCTGGAGGTTTAGAATGTTAGCATAGCATCACATTCATATAACAAGTTTTTACATTTATCAATAATATTTGGTTGATGTAAATGATAATACCTTTATACCTTTCACACAAATTGTCCTCATGTGAATTTGGGTGAGCTAGGTATTCTTACTTTCATAATTCAGATATGTAACTTCACATACCTTAGGATGAAGTGACTTGTGCAGAAAAGCAAATGGCTAAACAGTAGCTTCTCAGTGTATATCCTGTCCACTTTCCATTATTCTATTGAATTACTGAGCTGTTCAGTTGTAGTCTTCTGTGGGGGAAAGGGCCTTGGAGCAAAATGCTGTGGACCTGACTTCCACTAATTGCCCGTGTGATTGTGACTCCCTTCTATTTGGCCAGTAGCTATATCTATGATAACATTCTTAATTTAGCTTATGTATAAACAGGGATGCAGAAACTAAATCCACCTGATTTGCTATGGAAATTGGTTGTCTAAAGTAGAAACCACATATCCATTGAGAAGGAAGTCTAGTAAATTAGTTGATGCCTGGAAATAATTGCTTTTCCAGATGGGCTTATAATGGATTTATGAAGTATAAATAGAACATAAAACAAAGTTACCTAGTTAAAAGATGAAAAGGTTTGAATCTTTGTACACATAGAACAAACATCAGTTCAAATGGATGAGCATCTCTTCAAGAAATGAAATTAATAGTAGAAGATGTGAATTATACAAATGCTGAAATAAAAGTTTACATTAGTATTAATATTAACTCACTTACAGGTAGTCTTTTTCTAACTTAATTCCTTGTAATACCATTTGTTTTACCTAAGACTGTATTTTATCAAGTCAGTTGAAGTTACAGAAACCTAATAAATTGTTTGCTTAAAAATTTGTAGATCATAATGACATTGCATAATAGATGCTCAGTGAATGCTCCCAAATGAACAGAATGAGCTAATGTATTCTATTGAGGTATTAACACTTTAATATATTTCAACATTTTTTATAGTTGTGGAGATATTTCAAATTTCAAAATTGATCTTTTCTTTCTCGTTCTCCATCTCTCCAGCTCTTTTTTTCTCTCACTTTCTCTCTAATTCATATCAGCCTCACACAATACCTTTTATTTTGTGCCATGTTCATTTCATAACTGGAAGCCTGGCATAGGGAATACAGTCAATGGTATGATAAAAGTGTTGTATGGTGACAGATGGTAGCTACATTTGTGGTGGACATATCATAATGTATAGAGTTGTCAAAGCACTATGTTGCACTCCCAAAACTAATGTAACATTGTGTACCAACTATCCTCAAAAAAATAAGCCCTATGCAAAATTATATTAATTATGTATCTTAAATGACAAGTGATAGATATGAGGTTAGGGATATTATATTTGCTCATTACTTTGGCCTCAATCCCTAAAGGATAGTTTGGCATAATATATATTTCTCAGGAAATATATATTAAATGAATAAATAAATTTGCAGTTATTTATTGCATTGATGAAATTTATTCATTTGCCTCTTGATTCTTCTATAATAATTTGTATGAGAGTATAAATTTTTTTTTAAAATATGTCTTCAAGTTTATTGAGAGTACTTTTAGAAAACTAGGATAGCACTAAAATGAAATGAAATTTCACTGAACTTGAAATTTTTCAACTGAATTAAACATGTCTTGCTTCCAAAATGAGGTTTTCTTTCTTTTAATAGTCAAATTCAATGACCCCAAGCCTCAATCCTGTAAGCCACACATACATTATTCATCTGTCCTTCATGTCCCTCTTGCTCTATTGCTAAATCCAATAATGACCGCCACCAGCACCCACCTCCTGCCACCACCCAAAGGCTTATTACTAAGGCTAAGAGATCAACTCTTGCTATTCCCACCTTGCAGAGAATTAGAATCTAATTGGTCCCTTAGAGAGCTTTCCCATGGTTCTGCTGCCTTGTAGTGTTTTTATGGGAAATAAATGCCCCTAGAATCAGAGGTAGACATATTCTACCTCTGTATCATCAAAGCAGTCAGGTGCTCTCTCTGCTAGTCATGTAGTAGTTTACCAAGGTGTATGGGGAGAAATGCACAGTATTAAGCCCAGTTAACATTTGTTCCACACCCCGGTAGGTAGGAGTGGCCAGGTGTTCAGTTCTCTGGCTTCTCAGCTCTTTCAGTTTAAGCTCTTCACAGTCATCCCCACTCTGTCTGTTCACAGGGTCAGGGAGGTTGTGTCAGACTCTGCCTTAAACTTTTTCTTCATCATGACAGCCAAGAAGCAGATTTTCCCCTTTTTCATGGTGGGATTCTTGAATGTGTATAGGTCTTGTTTGCTAGATATTTTTTAGGTCATTTTAGAGAATGGAAAGTGAATTCTGAAAACATCTTTCAACGCTTCTATGAAATTGGCAATTAAAGTCAATTGCATTTGATCACAAATCTGCCTCTGTAGGTAAGAATCAAGGTCTTTTACCAGAAGAGGAGTGTGGGAAAGCTAGCTGGGCAAACCAAGAACCAATGTATCACACAGGAAAATGTTATGATCAGTTCCCTGCTCTTCCTCTTAGCAAGCTAGATTAGATCATCAAATATTGTCAAAATTGGGCAGAGTCAAAAACTAAATCATGCAAAGTTCAAAACAGGTCCACTTAATAGAATTGATGGGATTGCCCAAGCAATTGAAAACACATTCATGTCCAGAAAGATACCCTATATCTGAAAAGTGAAACACGGTCCCATTAAATAAGCTAGACACATATATAGTCATTACTTCATGCTTTTATTTTTTCTTTTAATTGTATTTGTTTCTATGTAATTGTACATAATTCTTGGATTAAGTTATTTTTACATCGATAAAATATGGAGTTTTTTTTAAAACATCTGCTAGGTTAGACAAATTTTTGGTATGTTTTGCCATAATATTTAAAAATCAGTTTTTAAATTATATTTTTATGTTTTACTGTAAAATTTGAAAGTATTTTATGTATGCCATCCACTTGGCCCTATTAAGCTTTATTTTTTTTAAGAGATTTTATTTGACAGACAGAAAGAGCACAAGCAGGGGGAGTGACAGGCAGAGGAAGAGGGAGAAGCAGGCTCCTTGCAGAGCAGAGGAAACCTGATGTGGGACTCTATCCCAGGACCCTGGGATCATGACCTGAGCTGAACGCAGTCGCTTAACTAACTGAGCCACCCAGGAGCCCCCTACTAAACTTTACATATTTCTTTTCTTTTCTTTTTCTTTTTTTTTTAATGAGAGAGAGAGAGAGAGCAGGGGTGAGGGGCAGAGGGAGAGAGATAAGTAGACTCTGTGTTAGGCATGGAACCCAAGCTCACCATCCTGAGATCATAACATGAGCTGAAACCAGGAGCCAGACATTTAACCAACCAAGCTACCCAGACACCTCTCTATATTTCTTTACCAACACCTTGATCATTCCTTTTTTAATGAAAATTAAAATTTGAAATTTAACATTACCCTATAAGTGTCCTTTTCCAGGTTTAACTTTTGTTAGAGCAATAAATCCAAATTTATTGGATTTCTTCATTATGAGTGACAAAATTAATGTTAAGATTTTAAATATCATGCCCTTTAAATATCATGCTTCAATTTACATTTTCATATTATTTAGATAAAGATTATCGCCTTATGTTCAGCATTTTAGGGGAAGCTAAATATGTAATATATAAAAATATATATAATTTTATATAGTGACAAAAATATAATTTTATTTTTACCTGAAATACCTCTCAATTTTTTAATATCCTACTTTAATGGAATAACGATTTAATTTTAGGTTTATTAGAACCCTACAAATTATGGACTGCAGAAATGTATATCTTTTGTTCATTTTTTAAAATTAACACTTGCTCTTTGGCTTGGCACCAAGATTTCATTGGTTTGATCATTCTAGTGCCTTCTTTTTTTGCTAATAAGAGAGAAACAGGTGTGAAAAATCAATGTTTCACATGTATACTCTATTAGGAGCAAGTGTTTATCCAGAGCCTCTGCTCAGAGAATCTGACTCTTATTAGATGCTTAATAAATATTAGAAGAAGGGAAGAGAAAAATAAGAAAAGGAAGAAAGGGGGTAGAAAAATGAGGGAGGGGAGCCAAAGGAATGTATTGTTTTTTCTGATACAGTATTCAAAACATGAATCTTGAAATCAGTGGCCATTTTCTTAAAACTCAGCTATGAAAATGTAACCCTTATATGTGGATAGAATAAATTACATGTTTCAGTAACTGGTGGCTAATGTTTTGTGGCCATTACTAATACTTCTCAATTGCATTAAATTTTTCTGATCATTATTAGAAAGTTTCTGAAAACATTTGAGGAAGCATCAGGCTTGTAATCACTGCTTTAAAAACTGTCAGTTGTAACTAGGCACATATTAATTCAGACCTGAGACCTAAGTAAATGTTAGGTCTCTTCGTAAAACCTTTTCAATTATCCTAACTCTGGACTATGAACTTTTATAAAATGTGCAAAAGACACTCCCTAGGTATATTAGGAATAGTTTCCTAAAGTTATATGTATGTATAAAATACATAGAGTAGATTTAAGTGTTCAAAGATGACTATTTTTAGAGACCTAAATATTTTATAAAATCTTTAGTTATAACTTGTCTTTTAGATGGAAACTTTAGTCCATGAGTTTCTAACACTTTGTACATGTTTGTTAATTTTTTGCTCCTTTTTTGCAATCGTATGAAGAGTTGGTCGACTCAAGTCTAACAAGCATCTAATAGAAGCAAAATCATCACCATTTCAGCACATTTAATAATTTTCAACTTGGACTGTGTCATATGAAATACTGTTTTAGAATTATCCTTCAAAACTTTGAAGCTCTTGATAATAGTTTATTATATATCTACTTATTTTTATTTGAATAATATACAGTTAATATCTTCTGATAATTATAAGAAAAATTCTCAAAATTTTTGAGATAATTAAAAATTATAGATTTTTGATCACTATTTTAAAACTACTACTCATAAATGGGCACATATTGAAATAGACCATATTCAAAGGACCCCATATAGTGTCACTTCTCAGCCCCTAGAATTAAGGGTCCAAAGACAGAGAGGTATCTATAAAGCTTCCATTAGCAACCTGGGTATGTTATCAATAGACTCTCCAATCATGAAAATATTTAAAATTTGTAAAACATAGACACCTCACATGCTTATTGTGGAAATCGATTTTAAAAGTTAAAGCATATATCACAACAGGCCCTAAGAGATAGGCATGTTTACAATAGTGAGGAAAGTTATTTTCTTTCTTCAAAATCTAGAGGGCACTTAAAGTTAGGGGCAATCAATTTTACATATTTTCTCTTAAACCTGGCTTCATTCCTTAATTCAGACTAGAATCAGAAAACAATAATAAACTTCTTTAAAAAATTCTATTAAGGGGCGCCTGGGTGGCTCAGTTGGTTAAGCGACTCAGGTCAAGATCCTGGAGACCCCGGATCAAGCCCCACATCGGGCTTCCTGCTCTGCGGGAAGCCTGCTTCTCCCTCTTTCAGCCCCTCCGCTTGTGTTCCCTCTCTAGCTGTGTTTCTCTCTGTCAAATAAATAAATATTTTTTTTAAAAAAAAACTTCTATTAAAAGGTTAGTAGTTTTCCATACATTGATTCTGTGATGACATACAAATTCAATGTGTCATAATTTTTCTTTTAAGATTTTATTTATTTGACAGAGAGAAACACAGAGAGGGAACATAAGCAGGGGGAGTGAGAGAGGGAGAAGCAGGCTTCCCACAGAGCAGGGAGCCCTATGCAGGACTGGATCCCGAGTCTCCCAGATCATGACCTGAGCCAAAGGCAGTCGCTTGACCAACTGAGCCACCCAGGCGCAATCATTGTATCATAATTTTAAATATTTTTCAGTTATTAACCAATTTTTGCAGATATTTTCAATGACATTTCAATGATTTGCATGAAATCATATTGAGGCTCTCTCTCTGAATTCCCTATAATAGCAAAACTCCTTTCTTCTCAGTGCTTTAGAGATTTATTCATATAACTCCCATTAGAGTTAATTGGAGTTGCTAACATAAATTCCACTTGTTCCAAATGGAGAATAGGTTTCTTTAATGTTTTTATTTTTTAATAAGGTTAGACTCAAAATAGAATCTTGTATACAATTGTCTCTTTTGCTTTGGGAAATTAAAATGCCTTTAACAACTTTTAGGGTTAGAGAATTTAAATCTGTTGCAAACTTTTCTTTCTTATTTTAATTCTGCTGCATTACTACATCATCATTACAAATTACAATTGGTAATGAAAGAAATAGGACAGTAAACTATAAAAGCATTTTTCCGGCAAGCCACCTCTGTTTACATACTATTTGTAGTTTTATTTGTGGAATTGCTCTGTTAATGGTATATTATTAACACTATTTAGAAAAATTTGTTTGTTGTTCTTAACAATAAAAAGAAAGAAATAGATACTGTTTATTGAGAGGAAAATACAGTTTTCAAACTGAAAGAAAAGCTCACACTTCTTTTTTTCATAAATGCTGCTTTAAAATAAATTGCTGTTTCTTTTTATTATCTCTTTAGATTTTGTTAATAAATAAGTCATTTTAACTATTGATGATTTTATATGTGCAGATAGTCTTGACTTATTTTAAATATTTGAAACCAACATTTTAAAAATACTTGATATATGTTTAATTTACCAGAAGAAAAGATACCTTAAGTAATAGTTGCTTTTCAATTAAAAAAGACTAATTAATAATACACCGATGAATTTGCTTTCAACAGTGTATCCTCTACAATCCCCAGATTATAGGAAGACACTCCTTTGTCAAATACCTTTTTAAAAGTTGTCTGTACCTCATAGGTTTCAAAGAGGATGTATAGCAAATTTAATTTCACCTTAAAATTTCTCCCTCTTTTAGTTTTGAAGGTGTTTCCACAGAAAACAATTTATAATAGAATAATTCAATAAAATCATACTTGTTTTACTCATCTATAGCCATGTCTCCCAACATTTTGGTAAACCCACTGGAGAGAATTTACACTATTAAGACATAGCTGAGATCCAGGCAGTTAAAATAGTCATTCAAAAATGAGAGCAGAAGCTATTCCAAAAAGGAGAAAAATGTCCTTGTAACATGAATAGCATGAAACAAACAAACAAATTTAGCTCTGAATTTTGTGGCCACCTTAACAAAAAAGATAAGGGAGAAGAATTGTATTATTCTCTTTGCTCAAAAAGGAAGCAGAGAATGTATCTAGAAATACAAAGAGAAAAAAAGTAGTGTTTCTCATGGTGGAATCACTCAATTCAATGTAGTTTCATATTCTCATTTACAGTTAAGGAAACTGAAGCTCAGTGAAGTTAAGTAATTCCTTCAAGTTTATATAGCTAGTATAAGTCTACCAAGTTCATACTCGTCTCTCTAAAACAGTCATCCAAAGCAACAAATATTTTCCTACATGGCAAATTCTGTAAGAAATATATGATGTGGGTGAATTACTATATCATTTAAGACAGAGAAACATGCCTTTAATTATTATTTTGGAAATTATTATGTTTATAATTCTAGGAATTATATTAGTCTATATGCTAGTGAAAGTTATACTATTTTTTTTACCATTTTTCCTTTTAATGGCTTCAAAACTAATGTCTTCAAATATTTTAAATAGAACTTTCTTTTTGTAGCTAGTCAAGTTATATTTGCAAGAAATTATGTTAATATAATTTAACTGTGATCCATTATTGAAGACTGATTTAACACAGGAATAAAGTTGAGAGAACCCACAATAATCGATAGTTTGAATGACCTTTATAACTTTCTCTTGAATATTTTCAGATAGAAAATTAATCATCATGAATCCAATCATTAAGATGCCATTCAATAAAACATCAATGGAATAATTTGGAAATATGGCTCACATTAGCTCAGAGCTCCACACTCAACTCCTTACATAATAGACAAATTTTAATTTCATCTATCAAAGTATATAGCATGCCGAAGTGGAAATAAAACATCAGCCTACTGCTGATGCATTCCTCATTCCAGCTAAATCAATGTTGAATAAATATTTAAATGAATTTTGTTTCAATTTGC
Source organism: Spilogale gracilis (assembly GCA_004023965.1). NCBI lineage: Eukaryota > Metazoa > Chordata > Mammalia > Carnivora > Mephitidae > Spilogale > Spilogale gracilis. Next base: position 118,745 of record PITA01003792.1, on the reverse strand, counting down.
TGGCAGCCAGGGCAGAGGGAAATTTTGATGAATGTATAATTCACTTTTATCCAATGAAAAGAAGCACATAATTCATCTATAATATAGATGGAATGAAGAACAAAATATTAATCTGCCCAGGGCCCCACATGTCCACTTTGAACCCCTGAAGAGGAAGTTGATATATTTTTTGCAAGTAAAAGTTTTCAGAAATGATCCAGCTAAAATATTTGCATTAGTCCAAACTGTGGTTATTAATCAATCTGCTTATTTTTATTAGTCATATTTTCTTAATATTCTATGTAAGGAGATTGCCTGTTGGGGCAATACAAAATATAACCCAGTGGGTATAAACATGAGCTTTACAAACAGACACTCCTGGTTTTTAAACCTGATAATTTAATTCTAGGAATTTGATTTACCTCTCTAAGACTCAGTTTCCTCATATGTAAAATGGCTATAACAATATTACACACATTCATGGATTTTTTATGAAGATTAAATTTAACTAGATGTATAATGATTCAGTCCAGTGCCTAGAACATAATAAGGTTGTAATAAAATGGTGACCAAATTTTCTTTTTTTTTTAAACTTTTTTTTTTAAGATTTTATTTATTTATTTGACAGAGAAATCACAAGTAGGCAGAGAGGCAGGCAGAGAGAGAGGAGGAAGCAGGCTCCCCGCTGAGCAGAGAGCTGGATGCAGGCCTCAATCCCATGACCCTGAGATCATGACCTGAGCCGAAGGCAGAGGCTTAACCCACTGAGCCACCCAGGCGCCCCAAATTTTCTTTTTTTACTCCTTGCTTACAACAAAAATCTGAGAAGTTCCATTTTTATAATACCCAAAGAAAAATAAGGCATTACAATATTTAAAAGATAGAGTATATTCCAAAAATCACAATCTTTTGTATTTTTAGACGTTTTGAATTAATCTCACCAACCTCATCAAAACTTTTTTAACTTTTTCTTTTGGACACTAGTCCTCATTCTTCAATATTAAATATACATTTAATTTTACAACTATCATAATACTTAAGTCTAAAATGAAATTTAGCTATGTTATAGAGTTAAATATGACACTACCGAGACAGTATTATATATAAAAGCACTTCTCTCTGAGTTGTGAAATCATATATTTAATCCAGAATTGAAATTCTTTATGGTACTTGCAAATAACTAGAATGTTGAAAAAGGACATTGCTGTAAATTTTATGTTATGATTTATAAACATATTTATAATAAGTTTCTTGAGAAAATACTCTGTACTACAATGTAAGGAATGTAATAATGAGCAGAAATTGGCTAAAATTCCTGGAATTCATGGAGAAAGATTTTGAATTTTATTATTTCAAATCAGTTTTTCTCTCATCTATTAAAATTATAGCAACTACCCATAGGAAAAATGCATTATAGATCACATAATGGTATATTTGCAGAAAATCGGCATATAAGTCTATGGGCAAAATTGATGAAATAAAATCCAAATTCTACACTATTTTATGCTGGAACATTATTATATGGAATTTTTCTAATGGGACCATATCCAAGTTGTAGCATTAACAGATGGGATCCTGTTGGGGTTCCACATTTTTAGTTATTTAGGACTTTAGTAAACAGTGATTTTATCCAGTATGTGATTGGAACAGATGTGATCTTATCAGGGTTCCACTTTTTTTCAAGGGCATAAAATTGCCATGATTTGCTGTACAGTGCTGGAGTTTACTTTTTGTGGTTTTAGAACCAGAGTCCTTTTTAGCCAGAATTTGCCCTTGGGTTCTAAAACATCATAATAGGGAGTTAATGTTTTATTCTCTATTAATCCCATTAAATCCTTTTAATATTAGAGCATGTGTTGCTTTATAGCATTAACTAGTGTCTTGCACTCAACAGTATTTTCACAGTTTATGACACTGCTTAGGGCATTAACAAACAGCTGTTTGAATTAAATGAGCAGTTAAGGACCCTGTTCATTAACTCAAAAGTTTCATGTATTTTTAATTCCTTAAATCTAATGGTATCATCACCCTCCAAGAAATCTATCTTTGATTATAATTTGCTCTGGCCACTATTGGTTATGGGGGAAAGTATTACTGTTTTTGAATATGAGTCATATCAGGGTTGGGTATCTCTGATGAATCTTAACTATCTCATAACTGTTTCATTCTTATGGGATATAAAACTTTAAAAGTTGTTTACGGCAGTTGTGTTAAGATTTTCTCCAATTTTGGTTACTGATGACTTCATTTAGCTAATGTAAAGAGGCAGTTGGAACAGAATTATTTGCATTTGAAATGGCGCAATCAGAGGTTTGTGACTGACTCATTTACAAAAAAAGAAAATTGTATTTGGACAGTGACAAATTATGTGATGCAGTCCCTGGTGCAGAGCAAAATGTTAGTCACTGATTTTCTCCATATAAAGAATTGTGGCTTCCAAGGCTTCAGTTGAGACTTTACCTTTTATTCAATCATGGTCATGGACATCTTGATTCAGTAGTTTGAGGCAAAGTAATTAAATAAAAAGGCAATTTTAAATTAATTTGTCTAGTATTGTAAATAAGCAGCATGAGGATGGGATTCTTGATTCAAACCTACCCTGGTGCCCTAGTGATGCCCCACATAGTTCAGGGCCTTCGGGGTAGTAGGTGCTCAGCATTTGGGGGAGAATGATTGGATGCTTTTATTAAGAAAATTTTCCCTGGTGATAAACGTCTTCTAGGTTTCCTACAAATCATCGTATTATTTAACCTTCAAATATTTAAATTTCCCTTTCAGGGTCTGTGGATCGTTGATAGATGAATTTAGTTCACAGGTGTTTGATAATCAATTAAAAAGCATTAACAAGTTATAAAGAGAGACATATGATTTTATTAATAATCATATTTATTTTTATCACTTCAAATGCCAAGGATCAATAATTTCAAATTCTAAACAAGATGCTGTTTGTGTATTAATGGAAGGAAATGGGTAAATGAATAAGAGTGGTTTGCTAAGAAAAGTAGAAAACTTGTTTCCTATTAATCACCAGAAACTAAATTCATATTTCTCCATATTAAGTTTGAAACAGATTTAATGAGTGCTGGATTCCAGGCCTGGAAGATTTTCTAAATCAGTCCGAGTTAACTTGGAATTCATAATTGCCTTATTTTTATCCATGTTGGAAGTTGTAGGGCAGCTTTGACAAGTGCCCTGTAGCTTCCATTTTGCCTCAGGATATCTCTGTGGGCATCACTTTCTTTCTTCCAAGTCCTTCATCCAGTGCCTGTGACTGAGGGCAGCTCAGATAACATTTGAAGCAGACAGGATGGTTTGAGGTCTCCTCCCCAACCTTGACTACTAAATTTGTAGACCGCATCAGAGATTTCATTTTTCTCACTAGTGTGAAAAAAATACAAAGTAATCAGTTAAAAATATCAAGCCATTATGGAGACATGGTCTTTAAGAATAAAACCTAGAAATGTTTCTGAACTTAACAGAGAGCATAATTTTAACTGAACCAAAATCTCTAACACTCAAATAGTCTGCTGTTTCTTATGTCATTATGAGTGGGTTCTCCACTAAAATTTAAGGAGTCTACAGAGAATACATATGTTCAGAAAAATGACTGTCCTGAAGCCTTATTTTTTAAACAACTCAATGAAGATTCAACCTGTACTGGTAAGGAAATCTAAAATAAGAACAACTTTAGTACATGTATATATATATATACATGAAATGTTGTATATTATAAATAACGCCTAGATGGAGAGGGTTTGGGTCTGGGTTTGTTTTGTTTGTCAGTATTCTGATGCCCTATCAGCACTCTCTGGACTCCATCTGGACACTACCTTCCAAATCAAGCCACCATCATCGTTCGCTTGAACTATTACATTAGCCTCCTGCTTGATTCCTGCATTTATACTTATCCACTGTTGACCCCAGGCTCATCCTTACAAAGCAGCCTGCATGAATCTAAGCCAAACAACAAAAAAAACCACACCCAAAACAAAAAATGCCTCTCTGATCCTTTAGTACTAAGCATGTTTCAGTGGCTTCCCTAGGCTCCTGACAGCAGAGAGCCTAAAATTCTGCACTCGGCCTGTCTGACCCAGCTACCCCGTCCATATCTTAGCCATTATCCATGTGGTTCACTGGATTCCAGACATATTAAGCTTCTTTCAGCCTCAGTTGTGTCAGGCTGTCACCTCATAGCTTTCCCACATCCAGCTCTCTCTCCTGGGTACCTCCTACTCAGCCTCATGTCTCTTCTCTAATGTCTTGTACTCAGAGAAGCTTTCCCAGCCTCTCAGTCTAAAACAGGTGCCTCTTTTCAGATTCCTATTGCTCCTTTTAACTTTCCTCTGTAGCACTCATTACAATACCAACTATACAATTATTTGAGTAATTTATTTTTATTTTTTCCCCATTGGAGGAGGTAGGATCTGTTTTCTTCACCATTAGCACCTAGCAGCGAGAGGAAGTACTCAATAACTTAGTATTTTCAAGTAAATGGATGAACTGTGTAGTGTTCTCTAACTTAGGGATATAAAAAGACATTTTTAGGAAAAGAATTTGCACCACTTGATTTCTTGGTAAATGATCAGGCACATATGGGATAATTTATGTGTTCTTTAAGGTTATAGTCAACATTATTTTATTGTTAAACTATCCTTTGAAACCAGTTAAGTGACTATTGTACTGTCTTCTGTTAGAAAGCTAGCATTTATTAAGAATTATTAAGAATTGTTACTCGATGTACATCACATGTTTTATAATTTATTTACAAACCCTTATATGTCATAACTTCTAGTTTATTCTTGTCTGAGTATATTCTGTTATGCAAGACCAGGACAACATGACAGATTGCAATGATTCAATAGATTACAAACGTAGGATGAGAAATGGAAGCCTGCCAGCCAGCAATGTTAACTGGAAAATGCATGTCCACCACTGTGTTGGGCATTGGCAAGAACTGGGGGAAAAACAAACCTTGGCAACAGGCGCTGAACATTAGCATCAACAATAGCATCAAGCAAATGTGTAGAGGTGGAGGTAAGAGGGTTCAGCTGACTATGATGTATACAAATGAAAGCTGCCGTGAGGAGGATGTCGCAGAGATCTACTTCTGACTTTGGCAGATCCTGAGCCCAGGGCAAATACTTACAGATATCTTATTTAATTGTTTTACCTATTTGAATGAAGCTTTGAAAACATAAACATTTAGTGCACGCTGTTGATGCTTTGATGATGAAATAGGAAATTCTGACATAGCCTTTGTAGAGAAAAGCAAAAAATAAGTCAATTTGAGTGACCTCCAATTTAAGGAAAATGTTCTTTTCCAAGTATTATGAATTATTAACTTTTTCAGAAATATCTTTCTGTAGTAAGTAGTAAATCACTATTTGGAAAAGTTGAATTGAGTGAAAAAGATACAAATAATTTATATACCTGGAGAGAGAGAGGGAAAAGGGAAGAGCTAGAAAACAATTAACCTAAAGTTAATTATAATTACTGACAAATGTTCTTTCAAAAGTAATATTGAAAACTAGAAACTAAATAATTTAGGAGCTCATTGGGAAAGACTGCATTGTACCAACTGTTTATTGGCACCACAATGATGTGCAGTGGAAAAAATCATCCTTCCTTTGCCTTTCACATCAGACCTGCAGAAAGAGATCCCAATGGCCCCTGAGTCAGGACTTGCAGGTCCTGGGCTGTAAGGTTCACCGGCAGCCATTAGACTGACATTTGTTATCAATGAGATGCTGCTGAACTGTTGTTCCAAGGCTGTTGCTGTAAAACCATAGTGCATTGTAGTTTGTTGGAGGTTAGTAGCACTTGTTAATTTGATCAAGGCTGAAGTTTACGGAGGATAAAGTAAACAATGCAAACTGCAGACACCATCAGTTTCCTATGGGCAGTGAAGTGTAGTCTGTTCCATTTACACTTCACAACAACATCTGATGGGCTTTGTCAGTGCTGCACAGAGTAATTAAACCTGAAATCAATAGCAGGCATTTGTCATGTTTACAGCCGCTCTTTCTGCTGGGTTAAACTCATCAGTTTAGTGCCGTTCTGTTTTACTGCAGAGACACGCTCCATTATTTCTTCAGGTACAGTTGAGATATTCAGTTACATGCCCAATAGTTTGAATACGACATTAAGATTAAAAGGGACAGGCAAATGGACAGTTTTTGTAATTTATTTGCTGACTTTCTTAACCAGTGTTGGATTTCCATTTCCTTCAACCTTTTTATAAAACCCTTTGTGGACTGAGATAATATATTCCCTTAGCTCCCAAACTGGCAAAGTCTCTTCTCAAACCCGATAGAATTTGACACCAACTATAACTATGCACAACGATTGAGACATGTTATTTAAAAGGAGTGAAGAACATCTCTAAGATTCAAAGTTGTTCTTTTATTTGAAAATTGGTCTTTTCTGCTTTTAATTAAGGATTCTTCAGAAATGTTCTTTTATGTCAGTGTTTCAAATCTCAACCTTCATTCCTTTTGTTGCTTTTGCTATTTTTTCCTTCTGTTTTTTCTATTTCTTAATCTTTTAAATGATGTGAGCATGCTGGTTTTAACAGTAAGAGAATTTGCAGTGGTAAACTTGAATTTGACATACATACTTGAAGGAAGTGGGAAAAAGTGCATTTAGAGCATTTCAAATCACTTAGTAAAGATATTTATATGCTTCATTTTGTGCAAATGAATTTAAACATTTTACCTCTCCATTTAGTACTATTGTCTTGGCATACCCAAGTAAACAAGATTATTTTAAGAATGAATCTTATGGCCAATTAATTGGTTATAAGTGAAACCATGCTTTTTGCACTAATTTTTGGTATTTAAATACCCAACTCTTCTTTTCAAATGCATTTATTGAAGTTATATGCAAGTGGACTGATTACAAAGTTATGCTAACTTTGAAAAAACCATGCAACTAATTTTACTAAAATCATCTTGATCTTTAGACAGCATAAACATAACTAATTGATATTTGGACTGGAAGTGACTTAAATATGGGAACTTCAAGTTTCCTTATGCCAAATTGTCACATGCAGTTCTAGTCATTTAAACTAAGTGGGACTCCAAATCTTAATAGAAATTCATATTTTTGGTAAGCACAGTAAAAAAGTGAATATATGAATCATAGAAGTCTAGCGTTTAGAATTATTACATAAATTATTTTCAAAAGGTTGATAAAATGGGATGTTCATGGCTTCCTACATGCTATATAGCAGTCATTGAAGGATTGTGTACATGAGCCAGAGTCTAGAGAATCTGTATCTTTTTTTCTTTAAGTCTGACATGGAATGTTCTTGAGACCATGTTATCTAGTTTCTAGATCTTGCCTATTTTTATCATATATCAGAAATCCTACATCGTGGGTACCAATCTCTATCTCCTCCTGTATTGTATCATGGTTGAACAATTTCAAAAGCACATCTGAAAGAGGGAATGGAATTTGTTGGGAACTTGTCCTAGTCAGAAATTCCCTAATACCTTTAGGAAATTAGTAATTTTTCCCCAGCATATTTAGCTCAGATATTTTAGTAATATATCATTTTTCCTGACGACTATCACCAAAGGTTTTGAGTGATAATTGAATTAAAATTCCACACAGATACAGCAATTAAAAAGATAATGCTTCCTGAACAAAATTCTGATAATTACTTAGAAAGTTTCTAAATTACAATGAATATGCTTAATTAAGCCTTCTAAGTGTCAACTATGAAAAAAGTGAAACTTCAGAACTATACCCAAATAATGCTGAAAATCAAGATGATACACAATGATAACCTATGCATTCATGGCTAAATTGTCAAAGACTAGAATATATATTCTGGGTCACAGAGTTCAAATTTTAGCATGTGCTCTTAGTTCTTTGTGTTCCAGTAAACCCAAAATGGAAGTTTTTCCACAGACTATGTCTATGAGAAATTTAATTAAGAATATGTTAGATTGTGGTGGCGCCTGGGTGGCTCAGTTGGTTAAGCAACTGCCTTCGGCTCAGGTCATGATCCCGGAGACCCGGGATCGAGCCCCACATCGGGCTCCCTGCTCAGCGGGAAGCCTGCTTCTCCCTCTCTCACTCCCCCTGCTTGTGTTCCCTCTCTCACTGTGTTTCTCACTGTCAAATAAATAAAAAAATCTTAAAAAAAAAAAAAAAAAAGAATATGTTAGATTGTTTGAAGTACCATTTCATAGTACATTGAAATTCACTGGCACTTGCTGTGATAAACACCACGGGTTGTATATAAGTGATGAATCACTAAATTCTACACCTGAAACTAATACTACACTGCATTAACTAACTGGAATTTAAATTAAAAGTTGGGAGGAAAAAAAAAAAAAGAAAACTCACCTGAAAGAAAACAGTAAAGTCACCTAAAAACCAACTCAGAATAACAACATAATTAGGGTTGTTAAAAAGCCAGACATACATCATCATTAGCTGTCGTTACTCAGAGTGGGTTCACTCAACTTTTCCAGGTAAGTAATAGAACTCTAGAAATAAAATTCAGTATTAGTTGTATCGTTGCTCATTTATTGTCCATGGCCATTGGTTTTTAATTCCTCACAAGAATATAATCTCACATATGAGGGAATAGAAGGTAATCTGTATGTAAGCTTCTCTAGGTGGTGTGAGTATAAGAGTTGTTTTTTTTTTTTAATGTTCTTACCTTTATCTAGATGATCTCATTTTACTAACAGCATTATGCATGTTTTGAAGGTAAGACAAATATGAAATATAATGAAAATCATAAAAATTCTGCACCAGTAATTTCAAGGATACCCTACCTTTTGTCTCCCCACAAGGTTAGATATCAGTGTTTCTGGTCTTATATTCTAAACTACAATGCAATAGTTAATCAATACTTGAGAAGCCCATGCCTATGCCATGACTTCCTCCAAATTCAGATTGACTTCCATTTTAGTCCTCCCCAGTGAGGAGAGTAACACAAATAAATGCAGGCATTCTTAACCAACATAGTAAAATCTGTGTAGTATTTTAAAGTATATGAGATACTTACATATTTATTTTTCTTATGTGATGCTCACAACTCTGTGATATAGGTCCTTGAAATATAGAAGAGACAAGTGAAGCTTTAGGTTGAGTGATTTTCCCAACATTGTGATGCTTTTAATAGTAGCACCTCGTCTTAAGTCTCAGTCTTTCTATTCTGATTATGATGATTGCTATGGAATCTTCTTACATTCCAAAAAAGCCCACGTTAGCCAGACTTCTAAAATGGCTCCTGTATTAGTTGGAGTTCAGCCAGAAAAGGAGAACCACTAGGATATCTATATCTGTGTCTATGTCCATGTCTGTATTTGTATCTATCTATATATGTGGAGAGATAGATATTTATATCTGTCCATATATCATCAGTCTTACTATGTATATGTATTTATTCATTAATTTATTACAAGGAATTGACTTATACTATTATGGGGACTAACTGAGTAAATCCAAAATTTGTAAGGCAGGTAATCAGGAACAAAAGATTGTAGGCAGGCTGGAATCCTAGGGCACAAACTGAAGCTGTATATACACAGGGGGAATTTCTTCTCTGCTTGTCTCTGAATCTGTCCTCTAACTATATCTGTCCATTACCCTCTGCCTGTCACTCCCCATCTCTACTCCTTGGAAAGGCTCAGCCCTTTTTCCAAGTCCTTCCAAATGATTAACTCAGACTCACCCAGGTTATCTAGGATAATTGCCTTACTTAAAATTGACTGATTAAAGGATTTAATCATATCTGCATAATCCCTTCACAGCAACACCTAGAGCAGTGTCTGAATCAAAAAGTGGGGAATGAAGCCTAGCCAAGTTGACACATCAAAAATATAGTCCACTCTTTGTCAAGTAGACACCTAAAGTAGATCAGACTTAATCTCCAAATAAAGATGAAAACTAAGTCTTACTTTTTCTCACAATGATACAACTCTATTACATAGATCTGAAAACATGCTAACCTTTTTCCTAGAAGAGGATACAGAGCTCTTGAGTGATAATTTACTCTTCTCCCTTGACATCCTATAAAGTAAATACTGGGATAATAAAGCTATCCATCATGTTAAATGATTAGAGGATAAGAGAAAGAGCAAACCAAAAATACTAGGGTAAAGCATACACAAAAATAATCATGTCAAATATAAAAGACATGCTCATAACTATTGCAGTCTTTATGTGTACAACTAGTCATATCGTCATATGATATCTTCCTACACTATCCATTTCATATTCCTTGTATCCTCAACAAGCACCTCATCTGGTCATGGTTTTTTGCCTAGCGAGTTGGCCCAAACCTTCATTCTTTTTTTAAAATTTTAATTAATTATCATGTGTATCCAAACCTTCATTCTTGAAGAGTGTGGGCCTTAGCAGGACTGCCTAAATTGAGTTGTGATAATTTTCAGTTGACTTCAATCATTGGACGTGGAAGTAATAAAAGATGCCTAGAGAATTACCTGTGTTTCAGATATACCTCTCATTACTCCCATTATATAGTAGCAAGATAGTTTCCCCTTGGCAGTCAGAATAAATCACCCAGCCAGAACAGTAATCCGCATTTTTGCTTGTTGATTTAGAGGCATGAGGAGCCCAAAATGGCCTAGTGAAAGTCACAACTTCTAGTTTAGTGGAATAATTGTTCGCTGGTGGAAGATTCTTTCCTTTGGATCTAACACCTCTAGATCAGCAGAGCTAAAAACATGTGATGAAAAGCAGAACTTTTGTTAATGGGACATTAAGAGTAGTGAGTGGAGCAATTTACATTTTCATCCCTTGATTCATGCACCAGTGAATCCTAAGTAAGGGAGAAATAGCACCACATATTGAATGCTGATTTCGAGCAGATACTGCATCCTGAAGGACATTGCCTCAGCCCCACAAAGCATTGCCACCTACTTGGTGTCATAACTGAGTCTTCAAAGGGCCATTCCGCCATTTTATCAGATGGCTGTTTCAGAGTGATGAGGAACATGATAAGACAGGATAAGAATTCCATAAGCCTGAGACCATTAGTAAATTTCATTTCCTGTGAAATGAGCTCATGGGTAAGAAACAATGCTGTGTGGAATACTTTGATAGTGTACAAGGTATTCTGAAAGTCTCTGATATTAGACAACCACTGCTGTGGTTGGGGTGATTGATCCTGGCTTCGAAGGGGAAACTGGGTGCTACTACACAAGGGGCAATGAAGAATATATCTATAATACTGGAGATCCTCCAGAGTATCTCTTAGTATTCTATTGTCCTGTAATTAAAGTCAATGGAAAACTATGACAGCCCAGTTCAGCTAGGAATGAATGGCTCACTCTTCAGGAATGAAAGCTTGGATCACTCTACTGGACAACTGGGTTACAACAGGCTAACAACTCTACTGAAAGCTGAGGTGTTTTGTGGGTTATATGTATATTATAACTGTAGTAAGCATCTATTCCATACAAACAAAACAAGCTAATGTAATTAGCTTGCCATCAGGTAGCTAGCTATTCCCTTTGTGAATGGTGCCTTATTAGAGACTCACTGTTGGCCTGTGCTGCTGGTACTTTGGGCATTCAGCAGTGGCTGTAGCCAGGTTAGCCCTGGTGAGTGTAAGAAAATGTTGCTGAGTCCATGTATAATTTCCATTCCATTAATTGCCATAATTACCATGGCTACTTTGTTCATGAGCTCAGTGGACCCTAATGGAACCCAATGGATTGACTAGGGATGAACAGTTCATCCTAACCACTTGAATTTTAAAATCTTCCTCTGCTGAGGTCTCCCTTTGGTAAACATTCACAAATATTCATGTTTGGGTTTTGTTTTTTGTTTTTTGTTTGTTTTATTTTGCCCAGAGAGGTCTATCTATACAACCTTTTCCCCTAGACATTCTTTTTCCTAATTGTGCTATCATATTCTTCATAAGTCCATGACCCTCAGCCAAACCATTAGCCACAACCCATGAATTGATATAGACTCATGCTTTTGATAGAGTCTCTGGCTTACATGTCAAGAATCATTTGTAAACCAGGCCCAAGGTTTTTATTTGTTTTGTTTTGGCTTGGTTTGGTTTCTTCAATCCACTGGTTGTAGGAACTCCTGTAGGGAATGGGGGGAGGGGCAGTGGTTACTTTTCTTGATCTTCTTAGGATCCCTGGCTTAATCTGAAAATTAAGAGATGTATTAACAGGAGAAAATCATACAAATTTATCTAATGTAAATTTTGTGTTACACAAGAGCCTTCATAAGGAAAAGAAAACCAAAACAAACAAACAAAACAGTTAAATCTGAGTATTTTTATGCTAGGTTTGATGTAGAGTTGATACTGATGTAGAAATATAATAAGTCAAAGAATACAATATAGTAAACTTGGCAAGGCATGTTTATTCAGATTCCTCTCAGTGCCTCTTTGTCTTTGGAGATAAGGTTGCTCCTTTCCTCTGGATATAGGGAGGGCACCCCTCACAAGGTTTTATAAGCTATTTTAGGAAAGAAAGGTGGGAGAAGATTAGAGTGAACTTCTTGCTTCTGCTATTTTCTCAAACCCTCAGCTTAAAATTACTCAGGATGCTAAGGAGCATTATTTTGGGGTAGTGTGTCTTGAACCCCATCATTTCCCATGAGACCACAATTGTGACCTGAGACAGAGAAGAAATTCTAGCTGTGGGCAAGTCTTAGACTCTAGTCTAAGTGCCCATAGTTTCTGTCCTTTCCTGATTACAGATTTTGGACTTGCTTAGTCAACCTCCACAACAGCATAGGCTAGTTACTTGTAATAGATTTATACCTGTCTGTCTGTATGTCTGTCCATCCAGCTATCCCTCTAATTCTGTTTTGCTGATTGAACTCAAGATTCCCACGACACACAACTTCTTTCAGTTACTCACTCTAGGTGCTGTTGTGAAGGACTTCTGCAGCTCTAATTAAGGTCCAAAATTAGTTGATTTTAAGAAAAAGAATTATTCTGGCTGAGTCTGACCTAATTATGTGAGCCCTAAAAGGGACTAGACTTTTTCTGGAAAAGGAGATTTGAAGTATTAGAAGGTTTTGGACAGGAAATTCTTCATTGCTGACTGGAAGCTGTAAGGGAGCACGTGGTAAGCAATTGAGTGAGTCTCTAAGCAACCAACAGCAATGCCTGGCTAATGGCCAACAAAGAAACAGGAGGTCAGTCATACAGTCACAGGAAATAAATTCTACCAATAATGTGAGGGAGCTGGGAAGGAAATACTGCTCTAGTGGAGTCTCCAGATAAGAACTCAGACTAGATGACTTCCTGAATATGAACACTGAACAAAGAATCTGAATTGGCCATGCCTGAACTTCTGGCCATCAGAACTGTGAAATAATAAATGGCTGTTGTGTTAATCTGCTAAATTTATGGTAATTTGTTATGCAGCAAGACACAACTAATACAATGCTACTCCACTAAGTATCTACAATTTTATTTCTACAGAATTAATTGAAACCATTCCTATCTTGAACTTTTCAAGTAGTCTTTGGATCCTTGATTTTCCTTCTAAAGCATATGTCCTTAACAACATTAGATTGGAATAGGTTCGGCCATCAGAGTTATGATCTTAATCTTCCAAATTTCCTTGAGTCCCTGGAGGTGAGTTGAGATTTAGAAAGGTAAAACCACCTCAGTAATAGCTCAGCCTTGCAGAAGCAGCCTGGCTTTGCAATCTGTGTGGCAGACCCTCGGTTAATGATTCACAAATCCTTATTGTCACACTGATGTTTAACAAACTGTGACAACTTCTTGAAGAGTATCACAAAATATTAGGAAAATTGTATGGTATCACTTTCTATTTCAAACCAACAAACAATCTCTTAACTATAGAGAACAAACTGATGGTTGCCAGAGGGGTGGAGGTGAGAGGCTGGGTTAAATAGGTGATGGAGATTAAGGAGTGCACTTGTGATGAGCACCAGGTCTTGTATGGAAGTTGAATCTCTACATTATTCATCTGAAACTAATATTACACTGTACATTAACTAACTGGAATTTAAATAAAAACTAAAAAAAGGCTTTCAAGCTGAAAATGATCTCAAATTCTATTTGGCACTAATTTGTCAAAATAAGCGACAAGTTTTAGAAATCATCTCATTTGCAGTACTATGGCTATCATTTATATTATGACTACTTAGAATGTACTAACCCCAAAGAATAGTTGTCAGCAGATTTCTCTCAAAGTGAATTCAGAAAATATCTGGACTGATACAGAACCACTGATTTCTTGAAAGTACATAAAAATGCAGGAGGAACTGATCTGAGGTCTTTAATGAACTATGAACTGGCTATCAGCATTGGAGTGTAGTAGAGAAAAATTAGCCAGACTACACAAATGTAGCCTTGCAGAGATACAAATGGACAGAAATACAATCTCTGTCCAGTGAGTACTCACATTTTAGTCAGAATTCTATTGTAGGCTTTGTGGCTGAAGAAAAATTCAAAATTTGGGGAGTTTTTCACAGAATATTAAAGTGATCAGATTATGAGAAATAGGAGCTTTAAAACTTACTATTACTATTGTTCCTAATGGGAAAAAAAGATGTTCAAAATGAACTTTTTCATAGGATTGTCTTACGATAAAGCTGTAACAAATTCTAGATATAGCACTTTGCAATAAGGCAAATTACATAAAATAGAACTATATTGAAACATGATGTTTTTATACTAATATTTGTAAACATTAATGCTTTTGTCGTCCGTCTGTGAGTGCAATTTCCAGATATGAAAACACTGGGACTAGTCATTAAGGAGCATCAGGGACTAGGATGAATTGGAAAGATACTATCCTACAGGCATTTAAATTATATATATGCATAAGCAACTGCTGCCATGTTCCATTTAGCCCACATATTACCAAGTTTGTGATTTAGAAATTTGACGGAAGATAGATGAATGTGGTGAAAAGCTATTTGCCTCATATTCTGCTTCTGAATTTTTCTGAGGTCTCCTTTAATTTAGGACAGATGAGTAAATGTAGTTATTAACCATTAATCAGTAACCAATTAATGACCACTGAGTGCTTATTAACTATCAGTAACGATTTTGGAATTCATAGTGTCCAATTTTCATTTCAGTGTTCTTCTTATTTACTGGACTCTCTCCCTTCCAGCCCCTAAGCTACCTTCTCACATATTCTTGGGCTTCTCCATGGTGATCTGGACCAGTAGGGTCCCTGCTGGACAACATTCCCAGGACAGAGACAGAACCCTGTGCTGCAGACATTCTCTGGTATCTGGACTTTTTCTCTATTTCCCTTCTTTTCACCTTCTCTATTAAAAGAGAGAAAGGAATCTCCAGTTCTTTTCTCATGAAGGTTCACATCTATTTTGCCTAGAAATAAACCAGCCACTTCTTCATTTGAGTGGCAAAGGTGGGGGTGGGCAAGGTTCTATCATAGAAAATCATTTGCAGCACTCACTTTTCTCTTTGGTCAGTCTCCTCTAATAGTTCAAAGTCCAAGTGCATTCTATTTAAAAAAAAAATCCCTGTAGAAACTGCTAAGTCTTGTCTATCATGGTGTTGGTTCTGTTTTATGACAAAGGGACTAACACAGAAATTCGAATACTTTTTAATTTCTCATGTTCTACCTGACATCTGTAATCACTAGCCTTGAAAGAATTTTAACCAATGACATTAAGATGAAGAATTCAGCATTCCTTTAGCAAGCCCATGAATTTTAGGTTTTATGTATGTGTGGAATCATGCAATTTCTATAACTTAGCCAAGTAGTGTCCCTTGCATTCAGCCCAAAAGCATCTCAAATAGTAGCCTATGCCAGATGTTTCTGAGTAAAACATATAATGTACCTAATTTTGCAAAACTACACAATAGGTAGACATTTCTTTCTCACCCCAGCTGGTGATCAGTTTATGCCCTGAAGCTTGGAGATTTATAGCCCTTGTAATTTTATCCTAAACAAAGTAATTGCAGATACTCTTTCATTGCTATTATTTTAATTAGTGATGAAGACTTTGCCAAGATATTGAATTTCAAGGTAATGAATTTCATCCGGGTAAGATTTGGTAGGTAGTTGTGACCGTTTCAAGGTAGCTCTTATCTTCACAAATTATTTTCATATCAATTTTGGCGTTCTTATTTATCCAGGAATTTTACCCAGTTTATTCTAAAATTATTTAAGAAATGTCATGCCACTGAAAAGTCATTAATTCTCTTTCCAAAAACATCAAAGTCCAACAAAAGAAATATACACATTGTTAACTTTAAGGATAATTGTGTTTTAACATTATCAGAGGTTACTGATTTTTAACAGACAATTTTCACAAAACAGAGACAAGACTCTGCGGTTGTACACTCTTCTGCTGAGTTCTTCACTTTATCTTTCAGGAAAACATAGTCTCCTCCAGAATTCCATCACCAGGCAAATGAATGAATGAATGGATGGATGGATGGATGAATGAATGAATGTTATGTAGCTGGAAAATAAAGGAGAAAGCAAACTCCAAAGAGAAATTTGTAACTAATTGTTTAGGAGGAGAAAACATTCCATTGAGATAAGACAAGACAGAACCAACTGTTTGCATAAAGCTAACAATGCACAAGAGTATAAAATAATTTTCTTCAAGTTTTAATGTTTAGGAAAACTAAATTATAATTTAATTCATTGTGGCTTCCTCTCAGCAGACTTTTAATCTTGTTGAGTGTGGGTTTTCTTTTGTATTTTGATATTCCATGGAGAATGATAAAGAAATGCTTAGGTAGAGTTGGGGTTTAAGGGATTTTTTTCTTATAAACAGAGGACTCTCATCAAAGACCATGACCTTATTTTTGTAAAACTTTCTTAAACCCTTGGTCTTTATGAATAGAAATCACAAGGGTTTGTTACTGTTAACTTAGGCCCACAGCTTGGTTGTTTCATTTATAATAGGTGTGCCTTTTAATCAGCATGGATTTTCCTTGATGTTCATGTTTTTTTCTCTGTGGAAATGCAGGAATTCCCATCATCTTTTGTTTGTCGTGGCCATAAGTACTTGTGGTAGGGTGTCAGGGACGGTGCATGATCCACCCCTCCCGCCATGCCGCAACCAATACCAATATATTTAATAGTTTATATGTAATATACTTAATAGTTTAAATGTAGTTACTTAAAGTTTCCACAACCACCCATTCACCTTTTGTCTGTGTGACCACTCTGCCTTGCATGGCCGGAGGAGAAAACATTCCATTGAGATAAGACAAGACAGAACCAACTGTTTGCCTAAAGCTAAACTGATGTGACTACCGGTGGACCAGAGTCTGTTTCCACCCACAATCAGGGATACTCTGTCCTAAGTTTGTGGCACCTGTACGGCACTGATGTCTTGGAGAATTTATGATGGGAAACCTGAAAGAAGTCTGTGTAAGCTGTTACAAATCTATCTTATCATACACCTTGCCCTCAAGATGATCTGTAACAGAAAAGCTTTAAATAAAGAACCCTGAAGACACAGTTTTCAGGAGATCCCCACACCACTCTTCACGTCCTGTCTCCTCATATCGCCGACTCCATCACCACCTTCAGGAAGCCCTGACTGTTGCCGGGCCGGCTCCACGCAGTAGGGTATAGAATAATCACCAAAACAAATGGAGCGATAATAATAGGGAAGATGTTTGGAGCCCAAGTGCTGATCTTGTTCCCCCAGTTCATATGATGAACCCGACGTTAAAGCTAACTGGTTATGAAAGCTAACAAAGTGAAACTTGCAGTAGACAGCTCCTGTGACTCTGCGATTGTACACTCTTCTGCTGAGTTCTTCACTTTATCTTTCAGGAAAACATAGTCTCCTCCAGAATTCCATCACCAGGCAAATGAATGAATGAATGGATGGATGGATGGATGAATGAATGAATGTTATGTAGCTGGAAAATAAAGGAGAAAGAAAACTCCAAAGAGAAATTTGTAACTAATTGTTTCAGAGGAAACTTAACTTTTGAATATAATTATCAGGTTTAAATTGGACATGACCATCTAGCTTCTATTTTGAATTTTATTTCACTTATTCATTCTTCCTGGGTAGCAGAAAGGTTGAAAATAAGAAAAAATTTAACATATGACATTATGTAACACAGTAGGGCAGAAAATTTGGCTATCAGTCCATTTTCCCTATACAGAAAACTGGAAAGATCTGACTGTGTAAAAGCCAGACAGCTAGCTCATTTTAGGAAGCTATGTTTAGACTAAAACCATATAAAAATTGTCATTTTTTTGTCTTATCAAAATATAAAAAATACCAGGCTTATTATCCACCTTAAAAGTTGTAATATAATTTATGGATTTATGAAAGCTGAATATTTTGAAATGTTTAATACAACAGTTTGGTAGAGACATTGGTTTGAAACTTTCTCACTTGTTAGTTTTGGCAATTTGGATAGGTTTAGGTTTAGGGAAGAAAAGTTGTAGACAAACCTTGCTTTAGTGCTCAAGAAAAATGAAAGTACTAGGAAAAAAGATTAAAATTATATACCTCATTATAATTTTATTAAATGGAACTATAATCAACTAATGATAATTGACCACTTGAACTTTATATTTAGAGTCCTTCTGGGGTGGCTCAGTTGCTTAAGCAACTGTCCTGAGTCCTACTCAGCAGGGATTCCACTTCTCCCTCTGACTCTCCCTGCTCTCATGCCCTCTCTTGCTTTCAAATAAATAAAAATAGTCCTTCTGTATAATTTATCATACATTTTCACTTCCACTCAGTTATTTTATTTTTATAATCCTCATGTTAGGTAGTGGGGCAAATTTTATTATTCTTATGAATGGAGAATAATAGTAAATACATAGCAAATACACAATAGATTTTGAGACCTGTCATTTTCATTGTATCTAGCTGCTGTCCTCATATTGATTGTGGTTAAATAATATTTTTATATAATCCATGGAGGAGAGAAAAATGTTAAAATTTAACTAATAACATGCAAAATTGGGCAAGGGGATGTTTGACCTACCCAAAACCAAAGCAAACAATTGCCAGCCTTAAAAAATTCTATAAATATAAATGATCACATTAACAATGAAGGAAGGAAAGGATCAAATAATAATCTAAATAGATTTGTGAAATTTAAAGGCTATTCATGGTAACTAACAAACTAGAAATAAGAAATAACTTGTTTAACATGAGAAAAATGGCTTTAGAGCCTGCAGTTATTTGAAAACATTATTTATACATTGAAAGTCTAATTGATTCTACAGATAAATGCTAAAATTAATTCATGAATTTGAGGGAGTTAGTAGATTGAAATACACAAAAATTTATGGTATTTCCATACAGTAGCCATAAATAACTAGAAATTAAAATCTTAAAATGGATACTATTTATAATGGAGTAGTTGAACATCAAATGCCTAGGTATGTGTCTACCAAAACATATAGAAGTATTCTCCACAGAAGACTACAAAACATCTCTGATAAAAATCAAAGTTTCAAAGTTATTCTAGACAAATGAAATGATCTATTAAGTTTATGAACTAGAAATTTCAAATTTTAAAGATTGTGAATTCTTCCCAAATTAACTTATTCTGCAATGACCTCAAAATTAAAACCTCAAGCAGAATTCTTGGAAATTGATGCATGAATATTCTGAAATGTATAAGACTCCCAAAAGGTCAAGTGTACTGAAGACATACTTGAAGAAGGACAAAGTTAGAGATTTGCACTACCAGGTATCCAGATTTACTATAAGGCTGCAGTATAAGAAAGTGTGCTATTGGTGCAAAGATAAGAGAACAATACAATAGAATACAGGTTCCAGAAACAGACCCAAAATGTAAACATGGCCTGTTGATTTATAAAAGATGCCACCAAAATAGTGTAAGAGAATGTATTTAAAAATAACTGGCGCAGAATCGACAAATGATACATGAGTGGTTAGATATCTATACTAAAAAATATCGACCCATTTCACAACATATAAAAATCAATTCTACTATATATGTAATTGTGAAAGATATATAAATATTTTAGAGAAAAACTGATTTATTCTGGAATTGCCAAAGATGTTTTAAATAAGATACAAGTACTAACCATGAAAGAAAAAGTTCATAAACTATACTCCTTTAAAATTAAGAACTTCCATTGATCAAGGCACCATTTAAAGAATGAAAAGACAAGCCACAGTTAGAAAAACTACTTAGGATACATGTATCCAGCAAAACTCTCTCATCGATAATAATTGAGGAACCCCTGACAAAACAATAAAGATAGGCAGCCTAATTAAGAAAAAATGGTTTCACTTACTTGCAGTGCATAAGGAGTAACTTAGAAGGCAGTAGGAGAAGGAAAGTAAATGGGAAGTAGGGTAATCCAGGGAGAGAAACGAAACAACAGAGACTTTGGACACAGAAACAAACTGAGGGACTTGGAGGGAGATAGGTGGGGGGATGGGACAGCCTGGTGGTGGGTACTGAGGGCGCCTATTGCATGAAGCACTGGGTGTGGGGAATGGGGAATGAATCTTGGAACACTGGAAAAAAAAATTTAAGTAACAATAAAAAAAAAGAAATTAAAACAGAGTATCTGAAAAAAAAAGAAAAAGAAAAAATGGCAAGCACTTGAAAACTCGCTTTGCAAAAGGAGCTACACAAATGGTCAATAAACATATGAAAGGCAGTCATTATAATAATCATAGAAATGCTAATTACAACTATCATGACTTGTCTCTAAATACTTATTTAGATAGCTAAAATTTAAAAATATAGATAAGAATGTAGAGTAACAGGAACTCTCAAATATCTCAGGTGGGAAGATAAATTGGTATAGCCAGGTAAGAAATGTTGACACTATGAAACTAGAGTTGAACATATGTATGTGTGATTTGACTTCTAGATGTCAAGATTTAGTATATATGTGTCCAAAATATGTTAATATTTTGTACAAAATGTTAACAGCTTTATTCATAATAGTTCCCCCACAAAAGTTCCATCAGCAGTAGAATGGATAAATTGTAGTTTATTCATACAATAGAATAATATATAGCAATATAATGAATGAAGTGTTGCCACACAAAAAAATGTGGATGAATCTAACAGAACTGGTATTAAGCAAAAGATGTCAGACTTATATACATATATATATATATATATATATATATATGATGGGATTATAATTATATGAAGATTGAAAATAAGCAAAACTTTTGTGTTGGGAGTGTGGTTCATTATTAACTGAGAATGGACATGAGTGGAGCTTCTGGGGGATGGTTATTTCTTCTACATTTCCTTCTAGGTGATGGTAATGTAGACATGTTCATTTATTAAAAAAAAAACTCAATTCTATTAATTGCATAGGTATATTGCCTCTCATTAAAAAAAAATTAAACCAATGAAATTTACATATATTTTAATGGATAGACAATGCGCTTGCCACAACCTTTTTATCTAAAAGACATATGTCAACTGCAAAAATTTTGCATTTTTTAATAAAATAGAATTGAGATGAGCAGTGACTATATATCCCAGATTTAAGAGAGTACAGTAAAATTCCTTTAAACATATTTTGCCATTCAGATGTTTTAGCAGTTTTGACAACTTTATTCTGCTTGTATTATGTATGTAGTTATAAAAACCATATAGTAATCTTAGAAATCCAGCCATCTGTTTATATTTATAACAATTGGTCAATACTTCTGAATGTTTAAAAAATTACTCACCCAACAGTTTCTTATACTGTCAAAAGTTAGAACTTCTAGTGTATAAATCACCACACTTGAATCTTACTTGTAGTAACTGCATCTAATGTGGAAAGAGGGATCAAGCTGGACCTGGCTGCCACTGGAGTGAAGTACAAGAATGTTCCTTGGCAATGTCACTGGCCATTACCACCGGAACAGACAGCTCAGAAGTAGTCATGCAGAAATAGACCCAGAACAGCTTTAAGAAAGGGAGAGGGGGAGTACTTGCTAATAGGGATGTGTTTTTTACTTGCTGTGTTTTGTTTTTAATAATGTATCTCCCATGAATAATGTCTTTAACAGAAGAGCTTTTTTTTATTATTGTAAGTTGAATCCCTACTAATTCGAGTAGAATTTTTCAAAATAAATATTTTTTCAAAATCATTTGCATGATCAACTATCATTAGATAAGTTAAGCATTAAAAAATTATTAACCAGGGAGTTTTGTACTTTTCAGAATAAGACATTCATAATATACTTACGTTTATATTTAGTCATTATAAAGAAACATGTAACCATCAAATTTTCTTCACTATCTTAGTACAGACTTTAAATATATAATCAATAAATTGTCAAGTGAATAAATAGATTTCAAAATAGAGATGATAGTCTATATAGTACTAAGCAAAAATTTAGTTGAGATCTCATGGCATGGTCTGTATCATGTTAGAATTGATTTTTCAATGGTTATTGACGTGCTGTAAGTTACTTCACACACTGACAGAATAAATGCTTTATACAAAATAAACGAATTATTTAATAGTTTTTAAAAATTCATTTATTAATGAACTTGTTGCAAAGAAGATTCAGTGCTTGATTTTTCTATCATCATACAGTTTCTATGCAGTATATTATTAATTTTTATATATCTAGTACCTAACACAATATCAGTCACCATGGTAGTTTTATGTTGCTGCCTTAATAAATTTGTGTGAACTTAGAAGCTTAAAATAGTACCAAGTTATTTTCTCACAGCTCTATATGTCAGAAGTCTTGAGTCTCACTGGGTTAATTTCAAGTTGTTGGAGGTTCCCTAGAAATATCTGTTTCAGATTGTTAGCAGAATTCAGTTTCTTATAGTTGTGGAAACTAGGTCCATGTTTTCTTTCTGGCTATGGGCAGAGGGCCATTTCTACCTTCCAGAGGCTGCTTACATTCCTTGACTTGTAGCCTCCTTCTACCTTTAATTAGGGGGGAAAATGATGGGTTTCAAGTCTTGCTCTCATTTTAAATTTGTCCTATGTCTTCCTTCACATTCTGTGAACTTCAGCCCAGAATCTCCAATTTTAAGAATTTATGTGATTAGATTATCTCACCTAGATAACCTAAAATCATCCCATCAGCTCTAATTCTGTCCGTAAATCAAGCCTGCAAAGTCTCCTTTGCCATGAACAATAGGATATTCATAGGCTCCCAAGATGATAGCTCTGATAGTTATCCATAAGAACCACCCCCATCCACCCACCCAAGGACACACTTTTCTGGATGCCTGGAAGAATTAATGGCCTTCATAGACTTCATATAGCTTTCAGGAATGTCATTTTATTCCAATTTAAGCTCATGGAGTCTTCATTGCGTGGAGCCCAGATTTTAGCATGTAATGGCATTTGAATGAACTGATTTCCACATGAGGGCTATGCTCAGGCTAATGATTGCTTTGAGATCAAAGAAAAGTAAAAACTGGGAGACACTGAATGTTTCAGAAGTGAACATAACATTTTATTCCAGGAGGCTTGCCCCCACCCTTCCCTTCCTTCTTCCTTCTCTCCTTCCCTCCCACCCTCCTTTTTTCCTTTCTCCCTAGAAAAATTGAAAGAAAAAATTGTTTAGGAGGGATGAAAGTTGGTCTGACATTGGCAAGGGTCTGAAGTAGGAATAGCACTTGGAATGTAGAAGAAAGGATGAACCCTATGAAACTGAGTAGCTTTTCCTGCCTTATCTGAAGAGAGATCAGTGTATAAAGTGTTTCAGTTTAAAACATAGAGTACTTCTCCATAATTAAGTCATTGAAATACATGGGAAATTTGTTACTGTTTTGTTAAAAATCTTTGGGATAAGTAATTTGAATGTTGCTACCGTATTCTTATTTACTGTTACTTGTTTTTAAAGATTTCATTTGTTTATTTGAGACAGAGAGAACCAGAATGTGCATGCATGAGCAGGGAGGAAGGAGGAGGAGGATAGAGAGGGAGAAGCAGACTCCCCACTGAGCAGGGAGCCTAATGTGGGGCTCAATCCCAGGACCCTGAGATCATGACCTCAGCCAAAGGCAGATGCTAACCCACTGAGCCATCTAGGTGCCCCTCTTATATATTACTTTTAAGTTTTTGTTTAAAATGTTCATATCCATCTGCAACCAAAAAGATCCTCTGTATTTTTTAAAAATCAACTTATAGTTATTTCTTGTGAAACTGTCTTACTTTTTTTTTTTTCATTTTCATCTCCTGGGTTGTGAGAACACAGTTTAGCAAACTGTATAAAGGCAACAAAGCAGGTAGTTTAGATTTCTGTTTGTCTTCCAAGGAAAAACTACAAGCAAACTGGAATACAACACAGAGAGATTATACAATGAAATGCTTCTGCAAACTAGGATTTAAAGAACTGGAAACCGTATTATTTTTCTCAGTCAAAATGTAAATGGGTAAATTTTTATGTTTTTATGTTGTAAAAATGAATTGTGAAATGTTTCTCTACAGAATGAAAAAGCACGTAAAATGCCTTCCAACTATAATACTCCAAAAAGTCCACTTATTTAAGAATTTTTGGCAGGAGTAGAACCTTAAAGAACATAAAAATTATTCATGTTCCGCCCACCCATTTCCTCTGTCCTTTGTCAACAGGACATGAGTATAATAAAGTTTCATTTCTCTAGTCATTCATTCAATAATATTTACTGAGATAACTAGTATGTACTGGGCCAAAAAATTAATAAGGTGTAAAAAGTTCATAGAAGTGAGGAAATTAATACAAAGATAGTAACTATATAAATAATGATGATTGCAGTGACAGCTATACATAGTATAGTAGTATAATGCAGATGGGGCCTTACCCAGTGCCACTTTTCTAAGACAAGTGAAAATGCTAATCTTTACACATTTCACCATGTATCATGTGTAGTATTTGCTATCAATGAACTAAGAATTACTTCTCAATAACATAAATGCCAGGTTTATTCCTTTTGTGTGCTGCATCCCTCCTAAGGAGATTCTAACTTGTTCTACATTTTTTTATTCTCTGGCTTTCTGTACATCTTTAAATAGATTAAACGTAAAACTACTTATGTATATCTCTGTGTAAGAATATGATTGTATTTATCCTATACCTACTCTTGTTCTTTCCTGCTAGGCTGACATGGCATATTGATACAGAAACATACACTATCTCTAATCAACCTTTTCAGAAAGACCAAACATTGTCAGTTTCATTCATTTTTCACCACCACTATCCAAATTAATATCTTGCCAGTTTCAAAATGAAGGCAGCCATAAGTGAATTACACAATATACATCTCACCTTTTTTTCATTGTATTGGATTTCTGTGAAGTGTCTTGTAATCCAAAGGGGGGGAAAAAAACACATGGGCCACTCATTATATCCCAAATGTTTTTCATTCTTTGAGACACTTCTATTTTTATGGCCTAAATGTAGAAAGAAGTGACTTGGAAAGAAAAATGGGTTGAGAAAATGATGGGAAGGGAAGATAGTATCTTCAGGAAGGATGATAACAAGGGGAAATTAGTTGAATGGATTCATGCTTGGCAAGCATAATGAGGATTAGGCAAAAGGAAGAAAAGAGGAAATAGGAAAAAAAGGAATAAATAAGTTGAAGAAAAATGAAAGATGAGAGAAAAAGAATTACAGAGGGAAATAGCTATAAATGTGATAAATAATTATAATGAGAGATTTATTTATGCCTTCATTTGCTATGACCATGACTAGCTGATATTCAGAATAAATCTTAGGGTTGTGGCCCTGGAGAACCTAATGTCTCCTAGAGTTGTTTGGTGTTTGACTTATTTTAGTTTTCACTAAAACCCTGGAAAAATGTGCAAGATCTAAGAACCCATCCATTTAATCATTTTAAGAGATAATGGTGTCATTGCTAACTATACAGAACCTACATATCTTTCCATGTTCACTTATTTTGCCTCCATATGCCTTAAGTCCTAGTTATTGTTTTTTTTCCAACTCTCATTGGTACTTTTCCTCATGTGCTGAATTATGCAATATTTATCATTCTGTTTTCATCTTGCCTACTCAATACTATTTTAAAGATCATCCTGTGTTACTATAATATATAGCTAGTGCATTTCTTCTAATCACTTTATAGTCTTTCATGGTAAGTGACCACCACATTTTACTTAGCCATTCTGCAAATGAATGGACATCTATGCCACCTGCAAAATTAAACTTTAACTTAGCAACATAAAGTTAATTATGGACCCCCAAATCAGAAATTACAGTAGAACAATGAACAGACCTCTAGCTTCCTATAATGCAGGACCTACATGAACCACATTTAATTGAAGAAGGTGTGGGGTAGATATATTCAGGCATTATTTATGGTATCTTAAGAGCTCTGACAGCATTCTGCAAAGTTATCATGTCTATTTTGAGAGCACTTAAAAAGCTCACAAGCATCTCATTATTTTAAAGGACTTGGAGACATTTTTGAATTATTAATAGGCTCTGTCTCCTTAGTGTATGCCTTTGCTTGAAAAACAAAATGCTTTCAGCAGTCTTTTCCCTTTGTACAGGTATATGTACAGCCAAAATCAACCTTGAATGAGAGATCTAGTTTGGAACTTTGTTTTTCATGATACTAATATACTTAATAAGGATCTAGAGCAAGGGTCAGCAAGCTTTTTGTATAAAGGAAAAGACTGAATATTTTTGCCTTTGGGATCCACTCAGTCTCTGTTGCAGTTCCTCTGCTTCCCCACCACAGAGTAAATGCAATCGCGGACAATATGCAAATGAGTGAGGGAGTAGTGAGCCACTAACATTTATTTACAAAAATAGGCAGTGGGCTAGATTGGCTGGAAAGGCATAATTTGATGAAATCTGTTCTAGAAAGTGATTTCTTGGGGCGGCTGAGTGACTCAGTCATTAAGCGTCTGCCTTCGCCCGGGGTCAGGATCCCAGGACCCTGGAATCTAGCCCCTTATCAGGCTCCGTGCTTTGAGCAATCCTGCTTCTCCCTCTGCCTGCTGCTCCCCCTGCTGTGCTTTCTCTCTTTCAGTAGAATAAATAAATAAAATCTTTAAAAAAAATGATTTTTTTTTCAATATTGGGATTAAGTTATTTTGGGGACTGCATGGGTCTCAAGATGAGGATGTATAGGAAATTGCCTCAGGTATTTTTAATCCTATTTCTGCTTGAGATCCATCACAGAGACTGTGCTCCAATATGAGTAACAACATCAGGTGATCAGAGATGCTCGTGATCTTTTATCAGTAAGGAAAATATCTAATTGAGAGGAGCAAAAGAGAAAAACCGTTAGTAATAATTCTATCTATAAGGATATTTTACTGGACTGCAAATAATATACTATACTTTTGATATTTGGCAACTCTGAAATTGGGTATAATGTTTTCTGATCCCAAATTCCCAAGAAAAAAACTGAAGCATTTTTTAATATATACATATTTAATTATACATATATAGTTGTATAGTTTTATATATATATTTAATTCCAAAAAAACTCTTTTCTCCATGAGCATCCAGTTTATTTTGAAAGACTGATATAATTCTATAAAGTATTAAAAAATTAGAGCATTCACACATATAAATCTAGAATCTTAAAGGTCCTATAATTCACATTCAAGATTAGGAGGTGATGTAGTCCCAGAAAGGATATTAGGCTGAAATCATCTAGCCTTACTGCTCTTCTGTTCCTGTTTGACGTTAGGTAAGAAATTGATTTTCCTGGCCTCCATTTCCTCATTGACAAGCAAGGATTTTTTAAAAGTTTCTGTTCCTTAAAGTCTTATAACAAATTAATACTCTCTCTTTGAGTATGAAAATGGCTGTAGTTGTGAAGAGGGATTTTAATTTTCTATTTCATGTGCCTCTCTGTTATTTGTGTGTAATAGAATCAACATGCATTATTTTATAATAGATCTTACAAATATTTTATAAGTGGATTTAATAAATATAAATTCTCATATAACATGGATGTGGCAGTGAAATTGGCATTAAGCATAAACATTTTTGAAATTAAACATTTACTACAAATAAAAGGTGACTTCAGGTTACTTAACTAGAGCAATAGGAATTATAGCAATAGGAAGTTATAAAATAACTTATATTTTAATTTTTCAATGAATTTACTTAATTTTTGCTGCAATGTATGTACTTGAACCTCAGATCAGTCTCACATTTGTAATAAAGTTTCTAGGTACTGCTCTTACAGTTTCTGCATTTATGTAGTAGTGCATTATTACTTTATGATAAAGTTAGTTGATAATTCCTTAACTCTTTTTGCTGATGACCTTTTAAAGCTGCATAATTAGAATAAGTTGTGGTTATTGTATTGGAATCTCTATCCCATGGGCCAACAAGGCAGCACATTAATTCTCTGCATCACCCACTCCATGTGCAGCGCCATCAGCACAAAGATATGATTCTTTGTAATTACATAAAGAAAGGGTCTATTTAGTGTTAACTGACCTTTCTGTGACTGATCAGCCTTTTCCACCAGTGAAGTAGAAATGTATATCATTAAAATGTGAGTAAATAGGAAACCTTTTTAATCTTAAACTATTCAAATCAGGAGGTGCATACGAAGAGGAAATTGTTCAGTCTTTCACTTGATACAGTGAAAAGAGTACCAGACTTAAATACATATTATAAATATTGACAAATTGAAATATAATTAAGTTAGAAAATGCATAGAAATATTTAACAAGGAAGTAATGTACAAATGTTTCTGTTTAACAATCTTAAAGAATATTAGAGGACACATAACTCAAAGTTAAAATTTAAAGTTTACTTAATAGGTAGTAAATTTATAGAAATTATTATTGTGGTTTATCACTTATAGAGGACATACGTATGATTATTTACATCGTGTATTTTACCTTGAAAAAATTCACTGGTGTATACAGATTATGTGACACCAATTTTTACTCTTTTTTTTTTTAATTACAAAATTTGTTTCTCTGATCATTTACATCGGATTCTTTGAGGGCCATGCATTATATTGAAGAAAACTGGTCAGATAGAAATTCAGTAGCTAATGTAAGTGGCATTTGTAAAGCATTTCTTAAGGACATTGGGTAGTTGTAAGAGAAATACTACAGTCTACATAGTCAACATGGAGGAAAATATTCCTTTTTTTAACATACACCCACATTAATTATGTGATTTTTAATATTTAACAAGCATCTATTGTTCTAGGATAGATTTTTCCCTGCTGATATTATAGATAGGACTCTGTATATGAAGTATTCAGAATCTGTTTTTAAAAAATGACTCTTCCTTGGAACTTTGCTCATCACTGTCACTGGAACTGATCTCTCATAGAACTATTTTTTTTTATTGTTACTTAATTTTTTTTTCCAGTGTTCCAAGATTCATTCCCCATTCCCCACACCCAGTGCTCCATGCAATAGGTGCCCCCAGTACCCACCACCAGGCTCTCCCATCCCCCCCCCCCCCTCCAAGTCCCTGAGTTTGTTTCGGTGTCCAAAGTCTCAGTTGTTTTGTTTCTCTCCCTGGATTACCCTACTTCCCATTTACTTTCCTTCTCCTACTGTCCTCGAGGTTACCCCTTATGCACCGCATGTAAGTGAAACCATGTGATAATTGACTTTCTCTACTTGGCTTATTTCACTCAGCATAATCTCTTCCAATCTCATGGAACTATTATCATTATTTGGATATGTCTTCATCCTTCTTCATGTATGTGTATTCTGGTGTAGTTAGCTTTGTGAATGCCTGTTTGATTGCAAGCTTCCTCAGCCCTGAAATTGTGTATGTTTTCATGCTGGTATTGATAATTTCTGGCCAAATATGTACAATAAACAAAATCTAAAAATAGTAAGGAACAGGCAGGGTTAATACAAAGTATTAATACTCAATGGATACTCAGTGGATACTTCTGAATTCTTTAAGAGGCAATGTCATAGTATCTGTTGGTAAACTTTATGAGTAAATTGACAGCAGCTACATTTGTAACCCCATTAGGGAGCTAAAATAGAGTCTTGTATGTTGCCATGTATGTACGTAGTAATGTGTGGGGGGTGCTAGAGTGGGGTAACTAAAAAAGTACTCCCCTGGACTCTGGCAAGGACAGGTGCTATTTGACCTCTCAGAGTGTCCCCAAGAGTGCTTTGTGTATACCAGTTGCTCAGTAAGCATTTTGAATAAATTAGTGAATAGAGAGCATTTTGTCAAACATGAGTCTGAGGCATGTAACAACCTTGATGCAGAGGACTCATTTGTTCATTTAAAAATCAAGGATGTTCAAGACTAATTATCAGAGAACTCATGTTGGACAAGAGACTGGTTTCCATGGCAGCACAGACAAGGAAGTGGGTCCTGGGAGAGTTAGAACAGTTATTTGCTCCTTTGAGGCTTCAGGGTATCGACACATATCATTCTTACAGACTTGCTTCTTGGAAACACTGGGGAGAACTCTCATTTTCTGTAGTAATTGGTGTATAGATTTTAAGGGAACAGTGATACAACAATGCCTCTATGCACACAGTAGGTGATGCACCTCTGTATATGCTTTCTCCACATCTGTTACATTGTTAGAGAATTGGTATGTTTTTTAAGCATTCGTGTTCAGCGTGCTAATTTCCATGAATCAAAGAGAATGCTTTTGAAGTGACGATGTTCACAAAGAGACTTCAAGCCTTTAGGTCTCTTTTATTCTTAAGTCTATCCTCTGCACATTCCATGAATCAGTCTCAGTACTGTTGCCTACTTTAATATTATCAAAGCATTACTGTGCGCAAAACTACCAGTCCAACGCCCTAAACTGGCAGAGATGTGCCAAAAACATACGTGGGGTTTTAATATTATGAAATCAGTGGCTTAATGCATGAGCATATGTATAAGACCACGTGCTACTGAAACACTGGTGCTTGGAATGGAACATTATTTATGCTTTGTGTCAGTGGGATACTAAATATATGGGAACTTTCCACCGTTTGCATCGTAATACTTTAAAGCCTAGAGATAACAGAACATTTAACACAAACCATGAAAGCCTGATTCACAAGTCATAGGTAACAACAATCTAATAGTCCTCAAGGGGCCATAAAAACATTTCTCTAGACTGACTCACCCACCTTTGCTCAAATATATATTGACCCATGTAGCAGGAGAGTTTTGATCCCTGCCAAATAACAGACTGTTCTAAGATCCAAATCTCTGATTATTTTTTCTATGAGGCTTTTCTGATCAATTCCCCCATATAGTAGAATCAATTCCACCTGGTAGAAATGATTACAGGTATTTCAAAAAATACCTCAAATAGACTTCTTTACACTTCTGCCTCCTGCTACTCTAGCCACTAATCCCTACTGAAAATGGTCACATTCTATTCTTATTAATCCTTGGGTAGGCATGGAACAGGACCCAGAGAATAAATTTATTAAGGGTTTGCTAAACAAATGATTGAATGAACAAAAACTAAATATGAGGATACTATGGAGTATACTGATCAATAAATACCACAATACAAATTTTGTTTTCTGGTGGTTCAAGCACGAAACTCCAGCGAATGTGGTGCAAACTGTGTAAGAACATGGACATATGTGGCACTAACAGCCAGCAAGGCCTCGGCAGGGTTCATAAAGAGCAAGGAACTTCTACAGTAAAATATTAACGAAGAATCAAGAGATGACAAATCATCAGAGGCAGCCACACATACTCATATCAGGATGAGACACTTAAGAATTAGAAGTGGGTCAAGGTGACAACTCTTTTACAATACATAATTATAGCCCCTCTGCCTGGCAAACTGGTTCCAAATTCTTGTATTAAGAATGACTGAGAGTATAGATGATACATTACCATAAATTTAGGTATGGACACTAGAACTATTTTAAGAACATTAAAGTATTTGTAAATAGTTATGTAGGTCTTCTACATATACATGTACAGTGCAAATACTTAAATCATAAGCATCTGTCTAGAATATTTAGATCAAGTTTCTTCTTATAATGTCTTTTACCATAACCCATCTTAAATTTTTTTTTAATGTTCAAATGTGTTTAGACTGTCTCCAGGATAAGTGTATCTGGCTGGACCTCCATTAGAGTCAACAGGTAACATTGTTGCATCAACCGTAGTCCACACCTCAGCCATATAAGTCTAATCACTTGGGCACTTGGTCTTGTCAAGAATGTATCAGTCCAAATCAAATCATGGAATATGGAATCATATAGGTAAAACAAGCAAACAAACAAAAACAAAGGCAAAACAAACAAGCAAAAAACCAAGAGACATACCCATATGACTTAAAATAAAAAGTGGTTCCCAAGGGGACCAAGTTCTAGTTTCCTTCAGCAGCTCATTTTATCTATGTCAATAAGCTGTTAGCCAAATTATAAAAAAAGAGTTGCTTGGCGGAAATAGGCTCAGAACAAGGTAATTGTGCTATTTGATTGTTTACTATCATTAGGTTTTATAAAGACAGTGCTGCATAGTGTTGAGTGCTGGCTCAAGTTTGCAAAGGAAATATATTGGATGGTGAAGAGTATGGGATCTAGAGCTAGTCTGCCTGGATGCAAAGCCCATGTCTCCACTTAGTATATGTGTAATCTTGCACAAGATGTCTGGGTGTTTCAGTTGCCATGGTTGCATAATAGATACCCCTAAACTTTATGGCTCATGATTCTATGTGTCAGACATTTGGACAGGACACAGCACAGTCTGCTTGTCTCTTGTCTCACGCTTTCTGAACCACCAGCTGGTTGACTTAGAAACTAGGGATTGGAATCATCTTCAAATGATTCAATAAATCCAAGATTTATTCTTGGATGATGCTGACTGTTCTCTGACACCTGAGCTAGGATTGTTTGGTAGAACAACTATGCATAACTTCTCCATGTGACCTGGATTCCTTATAATATGGTACCTGGTTCTAAGGATGAATGTCCCCAAAGAGAAGGCCAGGCAGAAGTTTATTTGTTTGTTTGCTTGCTTTTAAATAAACTGGTTTCTTTAAAAACAGCTTTTTAAATAAACTAGCCTGGAAAGTCACATAGTATCCTTTCCACCATACTCTTTTGACTGGTGAAACCACAAGTCTACCCAGGTACAAGGGGAAGAGAAAGACATTATGCTTCTTGATAGGAAGTAACAAGATTCTGGAACATGTGAAATGAAAGTATTTCTATTGCCTTTTTTGAAAAATATAATTTGTCTTACCAGAATTTTCTTGCCTTTATTTCCCTATCAGTAAAATGAAGATATTAATGTAATAGCTGAGATGATTGTGTGTGGAATTCATATGTCCACATTCGATTCCGCTCTATTTCTAAGTTCTTGTCTCTATGTCACAGGGTGAAACAAATAGATGAGCTACTGTTTTGTGCAAAAAGAACCCAGTTCTCTAATTATAATTCCCTATTTTTTATTTGCCCAGTGTGAGACGCAAAGAGAAGGGAGAGGCTAAGAAAAATAAACTGAAAATGGAGAAAATGGAGGAAAAGTCCAAGATAAATTCATGGTTTAAAAAAATAAGAAAGGTCAAGTGAAGAAGAAAAGGGAGAAGCTACCATTTGTATATGTTGGGATCTCTATCTGCCTTAAATTTTCAGCATTTTTGGTGACAGAAGGAGAAGCCAGTTCTTTCTTTAGATATGGTTTCTCAATACTTTGGGTATCATGGGGTAATTGGGTAACCCCAGAAAAATGCTATGTATAGTTTCAAGGGTTCGTATACCTTCTGAAAGTCAACAAGGCACCTGGAGAAAAAAACTCTTGCTAAGGCTGGACAGTGCTATATGTTAGAATAATGTTCAGTGCAAAAACATACTGTGTGAGTGTCTTTAGATACTACTTTCTCTCAAATGGTATAATATCAAGTAATATAAAGTCTACATTCTAATTATATATTTGTGTGATTTTTAATGTAAATCTTTCCCACAAGACTATGAATTTTGGAGATTCACCATTATATCCTAGAGCTTGGCCTATAGTAGTTATTAAATTAAAAGTTTTTAATAAGCAATTAATGAAAATGAATGAATGAATGAAGGAAATAACACTGTAAACTCAGAGCACAATTATTTTAACCTACAGAGATCACAGTCAAATTTTTCTTTAATGGTTTTGGAAACAAAATTTTTTTCAAGTTCACATTTAGCCAAGATCTTAAGTAAAAAGATTCTACTGCTAAGATTCAGCTGGATTTGAATTTAAAAGCATGTAAAAGTCATCTTATTCCCTTACTAGTTTCTTCTTTCTTCTTACCCTTTGATTATATTTCTGACCCCAATTTTTGTGCCCTTGCTAAATATCTGCTACTGTTAATCTTTTATAACCTCTTCAACTCCAGTAGTGGTAACATTATTTCGCTTGACATGTTTCCAGCAGTATCATTCCCTCTTTGTTTCATTCACATGTAATAATACTGGTTAAAATTAAACAAGTCAAAGTTGGAAGGTTAAGCATAAAGAAATTTTCAAATAGTGTCGGTAGAATACCATCATTTAAAATTTTTATAAACCTGAAACTTCATTGCACATCTGAAGGTCACGGACTTTCAGGAATAGTTAGTGAATTGGCAGTCCTTCTATAAATTCATTATTGAGAAATGATAATGTAAAATATCACGACTGATGTAATAATGTTTTGAAGAGTCATTGACAACTGCACAATTTGATTTCTTGGTATCTGATTATGGCATATAAAGACGTAAGAATTGGTGTCATACAGAAATTAAAGATATATGTATTTGGAAATAAAACTGCATTTTACACAGTGAGAAAACCATAAAATACCAAATATATCCTCACTAAAGTTCCATTAAATAGTTTTAATGCAAATCCCACAACTTCCCTACCACTTCTTTCTGATGCAATGTTTATAGTAGCCATCTAGGGCTTGAAAGAAATGTAATTGAGAAGTAGAATACCATAGATATCAGGTGCTTATATTGTGCTTGTATTAAATCAAACAAAAAAACAAAAAAACCCTCAAAATGATTCCTCCTCTTACATTCAGTAGAACAGCTATCAAAGATCCAACTGAATCACTTGGGGCTTAGATTTTAATAAGTATTAAGATATCAAAAAGAATTGTAACCATTTTTTTTTCAGAAATATCCCCACCAAAGTAAAATACTTAAGGATATTTTGTCCTCCTACCAAAAGATAATTCTGTGTGATTTTAGTTAAGTTTATTAGATAAAAGTTTCTAAAGTTTGAAAATACTGTGCCAGAATTAGGACAAGGACATTTAAAATGGTTCTCAGTTCATCATTTTGGCTTTTTGAAGAACAGCTATGACATAGTATTCATCATTAGGGATCAATATGGATACCAGGCTTTCATGAGAAATATGTTTCTTGACCTTAATAAATCTTCAAGTGTGTAAATACAGAAATGTTTGTACAGGCAATTTTCTGCTGAATTACATTTCATCTATGCACATTCTCATACTATTTTTAAACAACTTATACTAAAGGTTTGATGTGATGGCAGTGTTCGCAAAGAAACATTTTTAATTGCTTCACAATGGTTATTTTTATATCTAGTTATTTAATCATTATGATCATTATGATTAATCCACATTTATGTGTTTTGCAAACTTTTTGTTACTATGAATACAGTTTTAATGAATAATACCTTTTGCTTAGAATAAATTTCCATAAAATGAACTATTAGATTAACTGGTTTGAAAATACTTAAAAGGCTATTGATAAATTCTGTATTTTTTGAAGCACCAAAGAAAACTGTATGTGCTACAAATGTTAAAAAGAATCAGCAACCAGACCAAATTCACACATCTAGTTAAAAAATGATAGGTAGCCCCTAATTTGCCAATTGGTAATATTACAAAAGTTATATTCTAAGGGGTCTGTATTAGATTTAACATATTTATTTAGTCATGAGGGGGTATTATAAAGTTCTCAACTGCTCACAGATTTAACCGTTAATATAGCTAAAGTATAGTAGGATCAAATAATTGCTCTCTCATGGTACTTCTAAATGTTGAGTTCCTTGTCTTTGTCTTTTATCCTTTAATTCTGTCTGTTCTCAGTGAGTGCCACTGCTCTGAACCTTTTGGAAATAGGATTCTAAGCTTCCAAGTGTCTTCTGCCTATTTGAGCATTGGGGTTTGGGGAAAAGAGAAGGGGGTAGTAAACTAAAAGAAGCTCCTAGGAAGTTGAGTGGAGCATCTCAGGACTGAGTATTTACTTCCCAAGGCATTGTGGAGGGAAGTCTGTGAAAGAGGGAGAACAAAAATCAGAGAGACTCTGATAAATCAGAGTTCAAAAAAGAAAGAAAAGAAATAAGTACATCAAGAAAGGAAATTATTAAATCCAAGGAGGATATTGGTACCAGAGGAAGTACCTTTTTGACTTTATTATTTTTCTACAGTATATAATATTTGTAGATAATTCAAATGGTGTTGAAAAATTCAAGGAAATTAAAATGACTTTAAATATATATTTATCTTCTAGAAAATACAAGATGATTCTCTAGAAGAAAATCTACGTTTAGCTCAAGAATATCAAAAATTACAGACTACTTTCTTAACAGAAAAGGACAATTATTTCAATCTATATGATAGACAGTTATCACTTGATACTTCAATTCGAGATAAGAACCAGGTAGGTTTTCTTATTTTTTTTTCTTATTATTTTACTTGACATATGTACTACAAAAAGTAACAAATGGCTAACCATGGACTCTCCAATATGATGGTGATTCTTTATATGTCACCAAATGGCATGTTTTCTTTACAGTTTTGTTGTATGTTTTTTATCAACTTTGAAACTCAATTTTGAATAGATATGTAAGAAATGAAGAAACAGTGTCTAACCCATCATTTTATACTAATTTGCTTTATTATGACCTGGAATACCAAATTTTTGGAGTTTACAGAATTAGATATATTATCATAGACCTTGAATTTCATTTTTATCTGTAGGTAACTTTTCACAGTATGCCTCAAAATCTTCTTCATGTTGTATGGGCTCCAAATGTTGGTTTCTGTTTTCTTAACAAATATGAGTCTTAGAAACTTGGAGATAGCTGACCCTCTGTAGTTACTGGAAATGAGTAGAAATTCTCATATATCTTGTAAAATCTTCTATAATAACAAAAATAGAAAAGTAAAACACATAGTATATCAGAAATGAAAAAGGAAAGCTAAATCTCCATCACTAATGGTAAGATATAGCCACTTTCCCTGTATTATTCCCCAGATACTCATTGGCAAGAAAAATCATTTCCCTTTCAATTTTTGTTTCTTCCCAGACTCTAAATTTCAAAATATAGAGGCATGATTATTTTTTAATGATCCACCTAGTTCTAAGAACCAGTAGACAGCTGGAGTGTCTGGGTGGCTTGGAGGGCTAAGCCTCTGCCTTCAGCTTTGGTCCTTATCTCAGGGTCCTGGGATCGAGCCCCACATTGGGCACTCTGCTCAGCAGGGAGACTGCTTCCCCCTCTTTCTCTGTCTGCCTCTCTGATCTCTCTCTCTGTCAAATAAATACAATCTTAAAAAAAAAAGAAAACAAACAGTAGACTGCTAATGAACCCTTTCTCCTATTGTTGTCACCCATACTCCTCTATTATAAATTAGTAGTTTAAAATTCCAGCACTGTACTTAACCGTTCTTATTGTGGAATACTGGGAAGGCAGAAGGCCAGGACTGAGTACGATCTCTACCACTTACTAGCTCAGTGATCTTGGTAAATTATTTACCCTTTCTGAACTCAGTTTTCTCATCTGTAAAATAAGATTTATCTCAGAGGAAACCTGATAAGGAATAAAAAGGAGACATCCATAGTTATTTTGGAAATAAAAGGATACTATGGCATTTTAACTATTACATTCATCTGGTATGCTGCTTATAAACTCCCTGGTTTCCCATCCATCTACTCTTGTGTGAGTTAAAGTTTCTGAATACTTTGAAAGAAAGGGTATGTATTTTTCTCTTAAAAATTAGTAGCAAGATGAAAGTAGATTAAGAAATAAATATTTTTGTGAAAGAATTGATAATATAACTATACACCAAAATCTTAGTGTCCTCAAACCATGTGCAAGATTCAAAGAAAAGGACATCAATGGAACATTTGTCCAATCACTTCATGCATTTGACATTGTTATTGAGGTTAAACATGTTCTATTTGTTCCTGATAATTGAGGAGGAAAAAAATAATCGATGGCTATACTGTATTTCCTTTTCTAACCAGGAGGGAAACAAAAATAAATTTTATGTGTACTTGTTATCAATTTATATAGAATCCTTTGGTGGCAAATGATAGATACCTGCATAAATAGTGAAGAGCTCATGCTTTTTCAAGAGATCCATAATACTGTATTTCCATAGTAAGAAAAAAATTGTCTTGATGTTGGAATTAAAGCAATTTAGGATTCAGGATTCAAGGAGTGAGACCCTGGTATGAACAGACAGTGAGGTATGCTCAGAGATTGAGTTTATATTTGTGATGATCCCTCAAACGAATCACTTTTAGCACACCTGTTTCAGGGAAACTTTCAAAGATTTATTTGAACTTCCAATCATTTTTCATTTCCATCCTTCAGCGATGGAGGTCATTAAGTGCAGGCTGCCCTTGTCAGTGTCATGTAGGATCAATTTGCTGCAATGGGCAGAGAGGCCTTATTGATGCTGTTAAATCTGTCAGTGAGAAATCGTATGTCATTAACGTCTAATGCACTGCTTGCTTACAGGATGGAATTTGGCCATCAAAACTGGATAAAACCCTTTAATATTTTAGTCCATTTCTTTGATATTACAGCATTTCCCATATTATATACATGTATGTTTTAGTCCTTGACCAGTTTAGTTTTGGGTCTACAAAGGCTCCCTTATTTACTTTCCTTGTTGTATAAAGTGGATCTCAAAGTGGATCACAAAATTAAGGAATTTTGTGCATTACTATTTTCTTGTTTTCTTGCTTTATAATAACTTCATTGCTTCTGAGCATAGATTCCTTTTGGCATGGTAGATAATGACATTTTGATTTTGGTGTTTCTTATAGACTATTATACTCTCTATACAAATTATACATTTTTGTACTTCTTTATATTTTTAGTCCAAGAGTAGCAAAAGCTTAATGGTGGAATAAAACAAGTTAAATATAAAAAAAGTCCCTTTCCTTAACACAGGTTTATATACAGATGGTTCAAATGTTAGAATGATATAGTATTACACCTAGTGATAAAATTGTATGTCCTTCCTTTGCACAAGTTTCTCAGTACTTTCCTATGCTTTAAATTTTTGCAGTGATGAATATTTTCCCTTCAAATTGAGAACCAAACAAAAATGACTGTGCAAAATTCCTTTATTTCTTGTTCATGGGTAATGGTGGAATAGAATCCAATCTAAAACTTTTCAGATCTCAAAATTTAAAATAACACTAATGGGAAATAAGAGAAAAATAACTGAAAAACAACTTTTTTTTAAAAGATTTGATTTATTTATTTAACAGAGAGATAGTGAGAGCAGCAACACAAGCAGGAGGAATGGGAGAGGGAGAAGCAGGCTTCCCACCGAGCAGGGAGCCCCCCGATGTGGGGATGACCCTGGGATCATGACCTGAGCCAAAGGCAGACGCTTAATGACTGAGCCACTCAGGTGCCCATACAAAAAGGTTGTACTTCTATGTAAAAATAGACATTTTCATCATTTTCATTAAAAGATCTCAAAAATGCTTTTCATTTTTTAAAAGCCCATGAATATATTGATAAAATTATGTGTTTGTTTTAATTGCTGTCTCAAAGTCTTCATGTCTGCAAGGAAAGGTAAGCTAAGCAAGTATACAAGTGTTGATATGTTCTGTTGGCTAAAGGCATGATCCCTTTCGAAACTCGTTGAAATATATTTTTTTATTCTTTTGTAAACCACTTGTGAAACTTAACCTTTGCCTACTCTACTTCTCAGTACTTTAAACCTGAGGGAATAGAAATTACTATAGAATCAGTCAGTACTTAACAAGCGTTTATATCGACCTGTATCTGTGCCAAGTAGTTTGCAAATATTATCTTTGTAATGTCCATTAGTAATCCTCTAAAATTTTTCATTATTATTATAATTATCTCCAGTTTAAGATATGGAACTGAAATTGAATGTGTCAAAAGGTCATCGAAGGAGAGGGAACTGACTGAGATAGGAATCAAATATGGGATTTTTAAAAATCCAACCCATTTCATAACCATGACACTACTCCTGTACTATAACATTATTAAACAATCCTATACTGTTTCATCAGGTTTTATAAAGCATGTAAAAACCAAGTCAGTCATGCATTATGTCACTAGTGTCCAACTGAAACAGATTATTTGATTCACTAATTGTTTTTATAATTTTATATCTTTGAGGCCACTTTTTCAATAATGATTTTCTTGTGGGGAAAGGACTACCATCTATTTAATTAGGAATTATTTAATTTTCATAAGGATTATGGATAAGTTTTGCAATTCTAAAATTCTAAAAAACCTTTAGAAATTTTACCCATCTCTTTAAAATTAAAATAAAAAGTAAAAGTAAAATAAAGGATTATATCACAACTGAGGAACCTTAGTGCCAGAGTGGCCCAGTGATCTACCACATACACGGTTAATTAGAAAAAAGTTGGCCTAGGACACAGTTGTCTTAACTTACGTTCAGATATTCTCTCCAGCCAACTGTAAAGCGAGCATGTGCTCTGATACTTTTTGAAGGTTTGAGTGAACCAGTAGTTGAAAGTAGTAAAAATAACTGCAATGGATATGTTCAGATTAGAGCATCTTCTGTAAGCAGCCTGGGCTTATTAAGGAATCAGTCATGTAGGGACATAAATCAGAGACTACTTTGGAGCTCTAAGGTGTACTTCTGGATCTCACAGAATTCAGACAGCATTCTTTCATTCATTCAAATAAATTATTAATCATCTAGTGTACTGACATCTATTGTTTGGGTACAATTAAAGACACAGAAATATGCCACCTCAACTTACCTTCCATGCTGAATACTGTGATTCCCAGAAATGAAGGGATTTTTTTTCCAGACTAGAGCAACAATATCCTTTTTTTTACCCCACCAGTGAAAGAATCATGAATTTTTGCTGTCTACTCTGTATCACCTAGGTTTCAATAGACGAAGTTTCCATTTTAAATTCTTAAGAAGGTTGTATCATCCATAGACTTCATTACATGTTTTCTCTTCCCTTTTCAATTTTCAAACATGGGTTTCCTGTAATACTCCATGTACGTTGATTTGATGAGGAATCAAAGTCAATTCTAGCAATAAAAAATTATTTTTCTAAAGAAATGTGAAAGCAGTTTTAGTTCTCTTTTTCATAAGTACTTTGTATTGTTTGTTATCTTGCATATATTAAAATTAGGCTTCAAGTAGTGATTTTTGAGTGCTTATTTCCAGGTAGATGGAAATTCATTTCTTTGCTAGGAAAATCATAACTCTTAAATAGTTCTACCACACACACACACACACACACACACACACGCACACACACACACTTGTTCAAAAGGAGTTGCTGCACTTTATAGACTGATAAGCTTGCATTAAAGTTCTACTGGCCCTTTTCCCTGAAGAACTCTCAAGAGATCTTTGAGAGGTTTTGTGATCCTAGATAAGTAAGAGTAGATAGCTGGTGATCTATTGTTCTATCCCTTCTGTTGTCCAAACTCTGAGAAAAACACCAAAATTTTTATTTATTTCTGGCTAATAACTTTTAGAAAAGTCAGCTTGTTTTAAATCAAACAAGTTCTTCAGTATCTTACCAGTTTTGAGTGAATTGTAGATTTATGCATCTTTTAAGGAATTTTGAGAAGGTGTTCCAGTGGAGATGCACAGCAATAAGTAGCTTTTTAATGTTAGCAAAAGCTTAAAGTGATTTCTAGAGTGTGGTGGGATCCCTGACATATCAAAGACACTCATAGTAAATTTTCATATATATAGTCAACCATTGAACAACATGGGTTTGAACTGCATGGGACTACTTACATGTAGACATATATATATATATATATATAATGTTATATATTAGGTATAAAACATGTACATATGCATTACATTATATATACACTCTGTATATATAATATAATATAAAATAAAATAAATATAACATAAGATATGTATATATAGACATATAGACATATACATAAAATTAGAAAAAATTTTGAGATTTGTGACAATTTGAAAAAACCCACAGATGAACCATGTAGCCTAAAAAATATCACAAAAATTAAGGGAAAGCTATGTAAGTCCTGTGTGCATAAAATATATGTCTATTTCATCATTTACTCCCATAAAATATACACAAATCTATTTTAAAAACCTTTACTCCCATAAAATATACACAAATCTATTTTAAAAATGTAAAATTTGGGTGCCTGGGTGGATCAGAGGGTTAAGCCTCTACCTTCAGCTCAGGTCGTGATCTCAGGGTCCTGGGATCGAGTCCCACATCAGGCTCTCTGCTCAGTGGGGAGCCTGTTTCCTTTCCCTCTCTTTCTCTGCCTGCCTCTGCCTATTTATGATTTCTCTCTGTCAAAAAGTAAATAAAATCTTTTTTAAAAAAGCTATAATTTACCAAAACTTATTTGCACAAACTTGAAGACCATGCATAGCATCATTTGCAACCTACAGAAATGTAAACAAACAAAAAGATGAAGTATTACATCATAACTTAATAAAATGAATTGCATATGTATTGTACTACATAATCATGTCACGGCCACCTCCTCTTGTGGTGAGATCAAGTGTTGTAAGTATCTGCTTAAAAGGCCGTGTGAGGACTTCCTCTCTCCAGCTAATTGCTGTGGTAGTAAAAAGTGATCTCAAGATATATGGATCTCTGACAATGCCTGGAGACATTGTTGGTTATCACACTTGAAGGATGCTGGGAGGGGTGTTTCTGATATCTAAGGGATAGAAGCCCAGGATACTGCTAAAAATCCCCCACACAAACACACCAAAAAATTTTCCAGCCTAAAATATCAATAGAGCTAAGGTTAAGAAACCCTAATATGTATAAAAGAGATTCAGATACAGAGATATAGATGTATTATATATTTATCATATATACATACATTTTTATGGCATATTGCATACTACATCCCCCTTTTAAAAACTCAGGCTACATTTGAATATTAAAGATTCTGAGAAATCCCATTTTAAGAAAACTATTGACTCAGTTAACCTTGAATTTCCTGTAATTCCTGGAACCCTTTCTTTTTTTTTTTTTTTTTTTTTTTAAGATTTTATTTATTTATTTGACAGAGAGAAACAGCCAGAGAGGAAACACAAGCAGGGGGAGTGAGAGAAGGAGAAGCAGTCTTCCTGTCGAGCAGGGAGCCCAATGCCAGGTCTCCTAATCATGACCTGAGCCGAAGGCAGTCACTTAACCAACTGAGCCACCCAGGCGCCCCCTGGAACCCTTTCTTAGGAAACCTGTTTACAACAGTAGTTAGTAGATTAAATCTTGCAAAGTATTATTCTCTAGAGAAATGGGGAAATTTTAATGTCATAAAAGCATACATTCAGGAAATTTTGCTTACCTATAACGTTTAAAAAGAAGTAAATAAGATATTCTTAATATTACCTAAAAAGCCCTAGAAAAGATAGGTTATATTCTTTGGAATCCATATAGACTTAGAACTCTGACTTTTTAAAAATGCCATAGTGCAGCTATAAAACAAAATAGTAATTTTTAATCACTCAAAGGCCATATCAAGAAATTATAATAAAACAAGTAAGATGTCTATAATATGCACCTCCTATAATACGTATATTTTCTACTTAGGCTTCTCTAATGCATGACTTAGAACTGCAGTTGATTTGCAAGTCAGTGGGAGTATCAGTATAATGATTTTTTTAGTTTTGAAATACACATATGCATCACAATGACATAGACACTTGAAAAAATTACTCTTGTATTCATCTTTCCCCAATCTACAGAGCTGTATCTTTTAATCACTTATTAACATGAATATCAATATAGGAAATGCATATTCATATACTAAATGTTGTCTGTAGGTCATATGTTCTTTTTTCAGAGTTTTACTCTTATTGAAAGTGGGAACAAATATCTATGGACAACTTATTTATTCTCTCTGAGTCTCTGAAAAAATGGAAATATTAATGTCTCCCTAGCAGGATTATTATAAAAAGTATATCATAATAGTTAACATTTATTAAGTGCTAACTATATGTGAGGCACTTTGCAAACTTTTATATATAATTTCATTTAATTTTTTCAGCAAACCCATGCAACATAAATATATATATTTTAAATATAAAACCCCTAGAACAGTTTTGTTTTTCACGAACTGTGTATTTTGCACATGGAAGATATGACAACTGATATTGTTATTATTCTTTAGATAAACCTATATCCCTTACTTCTTATACCAAATCTTGGTATGGCTGTACTATTATGAGAGGGCTTCCAGTCCATAATAGGTATAAAATAGTTTATACAACCGAGAATATAGTGTGAATTAAAGAGAGAGAGGACAGAAATACAGAGTAATGGTGCCATTATGATAATCAGAAGCATACACAGGTACTGGAAGGAGTAGAGCAGTAGACAAACACCTGATTGTTTAG
The DNA here is from genome assembly GCA_004023965.1 of Spilogale gracilis. Lineage (NCBI taxonomy): Eukaryota > Metazoa > Chordata > Mammalia > Carnivora > Mephitidae > Spilogale > Spilogale gracilis. Next base: position 74,330 of record PITA01003792.1, on the reverse strand, counting down.
GTAAAGTTGGCAGAGGGTTACAGAATAAAAAGTCACATATATATACACACATACATGAGAAAGTATGAGGGATAGACTTGGCAGTAACCCATGCATTAGTCAGAGTTACATCCAAATCTTATACTAGAAAGCACTATTAGAACAAATACATTTACTAAAAGAGCCCATGCACAATAACTGTAACAACTGGATTTCCTCGAAGTAACCCAAAGAGGGCATATGTTATTAGAACCTTCATGAAGATGTCTGTAAAATCACAGATGGAGAAAACAACAATAAAACAACACAGACCATGATGATACTCAGTATTTTAATTTGATGGGATCTGGCATCTTCACAGTGCAGTTCTAAAGCAATTCCAAACAAGCCACAATCACTTCAGGTGTGACACAAGTAAACAGTATTATATTTACATCCACATTTCCAGAGAACATATTTTGTGCATAATAACATATGTTCTACTTATCCTTATTCTTTATTTGCCTACATAAACCTGATTTTCCAACTGAAGAAGAAGTTATTCAATTTTCAGAGGTTCTTAACCAATTCATTAGGCACAAGTTCACAAGTTACATTTCTTTTGTTTTCTCGAAATGGGCCTGAGTAGATAAACACTGCCAAAAATACATAATTAATGTACCTGTACAGTCTGGCCCCTTTCAGTTTTGTTAATAAATGACTACAAAAGAATATTGTGGACAGATAGGTATTAAAAACATTTTCCTTTTGTCAGCTAAAGGTTAACTCAAATAGTTTTCCTATCAAAGTCATCCTGAATTTGGCAGATTCCTTTTTAAATCGTATACTATTCCATCATAGTAAATCACTAATTTAAAAACAAAAACATGTAAACACAACCAGTACGATATCTGAGAAGAGGAAAGAAATAATGGGATGAATAATAGAGTTTTAGAATTCTGCGAAGTTGTGTCAGATATAAAAACATTCTCAAATTATTTCGTTGGGTGCTGGTAATCAGTCGTGTGGTCTTCAAGGAAAAAAAAGTCCTCATTTTAAAGAAAGATATGCAGTGTACTCTTAGGTTATTGAAAAAAGCATATAAAAGAAAGCTACTATCTGCATTGATGTACATAGAAAAAGAGCAAAAATGTTATCTGTGAAAGCAGAAAAGAATTTGGCCTGCTTGACTTTTTGTATCAAGCATGCTACAGCAATCTTTTGATTCTAATATGAAACTATAGTAAGGATCATTGCACTAATGCATGAGGATTTGTGATAATGTTGCAGAAATTTTACTGTCAAAACTGAACTGCAGTGTAATGACTTTTGTTATCACGGTTTCTAATAACTATTCAGCATGAATTGACCCTACATATGTTTTGCAGCAATAATGTGTCAGTAACTCAAAAAGCTAAAAAGGAAATAAAAAACAGTCAATACAGTTCTGTGTATGACTTCATGATAACCTTTCTCCATCCTTACTATTAATATTGCTAAAACAATTGTAGCACAAGACACCATGCAAACTACAGGATCACACAGAAATAAAAGCTTAGACACTTTGTGACAGCCCTAGCCAAATACACCTTAAAGGTACTTTACAAGAAAACCATTCTCCTCTGTTCTCAGTGTGAACAGGTTCTGATTGGTCCTTTACTGCTTTGGAGTCTGTTACTCTTAGCTATAGGGAGCCTTTAATACATTTCTCTTCTTTTCCTTACAATGTGTTTTAGTTTCTTTCCCCTTTTATGAGATTCTTCTTTCTCTCTCTTTCTTTCATTCTTTCTTCCTTTATCTTTGCATCTCTCCTTCATCAGAGGATATTTTCACTTCAGCATCTCTTTGTTGCAGTAAATAAAAGAAAATAAACATAGCCTACTGCACAGCTCCCATGTGCCTGCTGCCATGCTAAGCATTTACAAGTGTAAAGCATTGAGCACTGTGCCTACAATAATATAGTTACACATAATGTTCTTATTATTATTCTATCCATCTTATTTAGTTTATAAAAACTCTATGGAGGGGGCGCCTTGGTGGCTCAGTCAGTTGACTGTCTGACTTTTGATTTCGGTTTAGGTCATGGTCTCAGGGTCCTGGGATCAAGCCCAGTGTTAGGCTCTCCTCTTCACCGGGAGTCTTCTTGTATCCCTCTCCCTCTGCCCTTCCCCTCACTCGCATTGTATCTCTCTCTCTCTAAAATAAGTAAATCAATCTTTTTTAAAAAGATCTCTATGAGACAACTGTGAATATTCTAATTTTTTCTTAAAAAACTAAGAGTTACTGTAACAAAATACCACAGACCGGTGACTTATACAGTGACCTTGTTTTAACTTAATTATCTTTGTAAAGAGCTTATCTCTAATTATAGTCACATTCTGAGGTCCTGGAGGTAGGACTTCAACATATGAATTTAGGGGGAGAAGAACAATAAAACCCATAACAGATTTTTTTCTAATTTAAGGCGACACTACTTATCATTGGGAAACAATGCTGTGATTCAAACCAGGGTCCCTTGGGCTCAAGCTTATGGACTTTCTGCTATTCCACAGCTTCTCTTATATTCTTTTTTTCTACCCTGATAAACCCATTATTCATCCTGTGCATCATTATATATCTTTATATACAAAGATCTTTCAATTATAATTATACATCTGTGACACTGAGTGTATGATTCAGCAGTGCCTAGTAATGAAATACTTTTTGATGGAGAGATTTTATGGTTTTTTTTTTTTTACAGGAAATAGCAGATCATTTATGTTTCTCATCAATGGCCAGAGATCCAAGCAGAAAAGTTCTTTTTCCAACTAAATGGACTTTAAAATTCCTCTCGCATTGTCTCAGACTGCAGAACATGTATTTATCAATGCAGATGAACCTAATCACAGAGACTGCAATAGAAATTAGGATGAAGATACAGGCCATACATGTTAAAAAACAGAAAGAGCGAGAGCAGCAGCTGCAAGAGGCAAGGCAGCATTTAGCAAAGAATATAAAAGGAAGGGGTGCCTGGGTTGCACAGTTGGTTAAACATCCTACTTTTGATTTTAGCTCAGGTGAGAATCCAGAGTTGTGGGATGGAGCTCCATGTTGGGCTCTGAACTTGGTGGGAAGTCTGCTGGAAATTCTCTGTCTCTCCGCAGCTCTCTGCCCCTCCTCCTACTCATGCTCTCTCTCTCAAATAAATAAATCCTCTAAAAAAATGAAGAATATACGAGGAAGCAAACCTTTCTGTGGAAATCTGATAATAGAGCTTGAGATTCTGGGAGCTGTGGCAGCATGAGTAGGTTTAGACACATACACACATGCTCACATGCCCCAAGGTGCCAAGAAATAATATAATCAATGCTGAAAGGATAGGTGACTGACAAATACACTGTACAAATAGAATTTCTCCCAAACAAATCAAAGTTTGGAAAAGAATATAAGAAAGATACCAAGTGCTGATAAATGGACTCACATTCTTAAAAGTGCAGTGGAATATGACAGTAAGCAAAGGAAGGAATTATGGGGGCACCACCTCCCCAAGTATCTTCCTGTATTGCAAGCATGTGGGCCTAGGTAAGGACTACCACAGTAAGTCCCTTTCAGCTTGAAGACCAAGCTTCTTCTTCTTCTTCTTCTTTTTTTTTAACATATAGTATATTATTTGCTTCAGGGGTACAGGTCTGTGAGTCATCAGTCTTACACAATTCACAGCACTCACCATAGCACATGCCCTCCCCACTGTCCATAACCCAGACAGAGAATTTCCAGCAGACTCCCCACCAAGTTCAGAGCCCTTGGGTGGACCCCCCAGCAACCTTTAGTTTGTTTCCTGAGGTTAAGAGTCTCTTATGGTTTGTCTCCCTCTAAATCCCATCTTGTTTCATTTTTTCCCTCCCCACCCCTCACACTCCTCCTCCCTTCCTCTCAAATTCCTCATGTCAGAGAGGTCATGTGATAACTGGTCTTTCTTTGATTGACTTATTTCACTTAGCATAATACCCTCTAGTTCCATCCACATCATTGCAAATGGCAAGATTTTGTTTTATTGATGGCTGATAGTATTCCGTTATATATATACACCCCACATCTTCTTTATCCATTCATCTGCTGATGGACATCTAGGTTCTTCCCATAGTTTGGCTATTGTGTACATTGCTGCTATAATAACTTGGGTGGACCTGCCCCTTCAGATCACTACACTTGTATCTGTAGGATAAATACCCAGTAGTGCAATTGCTGGGTCGTAGGATAGCTCTATTTTCAACTTTTTGAGGAACCTCTATACTGTTTTCCAGAGTGGCTGACCAACTTGCATTCCCATTAACAGTGTAGGAGGGTTCCCTTTACACCACATCCTCACCAACATCTCTCGTTTCCTGACTTGTTAATTTTAGCTATTCTGGCTGGTGTGAGGCAGTATCTCATTGTGGTTTTGATTTGTATTTCTCTGATGTCAACTGATGTTGAGCACTTTTTCATGTGTCTGTTGGCCATTTGGATGTCTTCTTAGCAGAAATGTCTGTTCGGGTCTTCTGCCCATTTCTTGTTTGGATTATTTGTTCTTTGGGTGTTTGATAAGTTCTTTATAGATTTTGGATACTAGCCCTTTATCTGATATGTCTATCTTCTCCCATTCTGTCTTCTGGTTTTGTTGACTGTTTCTTTTGCTGTGCAAAAGCTTTTGATCTTGATGAGGTCCCAGTAGTTCATTTTTGCCCTTGTTTCCCTTGCCTTTGGTGATGTTTCTAGGAAGAAGTTGCTTCGGCTAAGGTCGAAGAGGGTGCTGCCTGTGTTCTCCTCAAGGATTTTGATGGATTCCTGTCTCACATTGAGGTCTGTCATCCATTTTGAGTCTATTTTTGTGTGTGGTATAAGGAAATGGTCCAGTTTCATTTTTCTGCATGTGGCTGTCCAATTTTCCCAATGCCATTGGTTGAAGAGACTGTCTTTTCTCCATTGAACATTCTTTCCTGCATTATCAAAGATTGGTTGACCATAGACTTGAGAGTCCATTTCTGGCCTCTGTCCTGTTCCATTCATCTATATGGAAGATTGAACTTCTTAATAGCAATCTCCTCTAAGTTGAACGAGATCTTTCTTACCTGGAGGTGCAAGGACTAGAGGTATTCCTCTTGGTTATCTGTGGATAGTTTATCTGAAGTCATTGTTACAACTGTGCACCAACAGCAATGTAGCATGTGTGTGTGTGTGTGGGAGAAAGGCCTGGGGCTGCCCCAAATAAAGAGCCAGCTTGTGTATGTTTTACCTCTAGTTATGCCTTCCCAAGTCTTAAATTTCAAGGATAAAGAAAAAATTCCTGAAAGGTTGGAAGAAACATAGTGGTATAGAGGGATATTATCCCACTAATCCCAGACTTAACATTGTCAATGTTTTATGACAGAAAAGAGAAAAATATCTACATAAATTTGCAGAACAAATTAAGGCATCCAAGAATGCTGAAGCTAGGCAAATTATTGTTTATGTGACAGAAAGGTATTTTTGAATGGGCAAACCAATAACAAATACATCAAGTTTTAAAAAATGGCCAATAAATGTAGGAAAAATGTTTCTACCTTTCTAAAAAATATATACATACAAATTAAAATAAGGTACAAGTTTTCAACTCTGTTTTTAGAAAATCAGTAAGATTGATAGTGATAGTAGGGGAGGAAGGGAAAGAGGCATTCATAAAAGATGAGAACTCTCGTTTGTCCATAATGAAATTCACCAATCTACCTATATCTCTCCCATACTTGCTGTCCTTCTTACCAAAATGAAGTACTTCAGCTCTGAATATAAATAAGGCCCTTCACTTGTGCTCTGAATCCATCCTCTTTCACCTTCTCATAGCCATCATCTGTACAACTTTTTCCATTCTTCTGTATCTTCAGATTTTTTTCCCTCTCCACTGGACTATTCCCATCATCATCAGTTTACCACCTCAGAAGTCCTCTTTTGATTCCACATTCCCTAAAGCCCTTCATTTTGTTAAAAATTTTGGAATGACCCTTCTGCATATACAGTCTTTACCTCATCACTTCCTATTCTCTTCTTCCTTGAAGTACCGTACCACTTGTATGACTTCCATAATGTCAAATCCAATAGTATATACCCAGTCTCATCTTGCTCCATGGCTCATAAATATTTTTTTCACTGTTCACCATCCTTCTTGAAGCATCTTTTGCCTTGGTCATGATACCATGGTCTCATGTTTTCTCCCCCCCTTACTGGACAGTCTCCTATATTAACAATTCTGTTCAATTTCCAAAGGTTAGGGCAATGCAATGCTCAGTAGTAAGATTCATTCACTTTTTTTTATCCACATCCTATCTTTAGGTAGATGCCTAAATAATAATGCATGCAGAATTTTGAGGAAAAGAAGCCAAAGTGTACATATTGTATGATTTTTATTGCTGTTTATATATAATTATTATATAATTCAGGCTGAATTAATCTATATTGTTACAAATCAGGGGAGTTGTTATCTTCAGTAGGAAGTACTGACTGGAAAAGGACATAAAGCGGGTTTGGGGAACATGTTTTCTTTCCTAATCTTGCAGATATGTTCAGTTTGTAAGTAATTCATTGGAATATTTACTTATGATGTCCATACTTTAATATACATATATCATAATTAAATTAAAATGAGAAATCATCCAGTGACTTACCACCATATTCATAATAAAATCCACACTTCTTGCCCTTGCCTTCCAGACTGCATAATCCCTCATGTCACTTGCACCCTCACTCCACTCTGCTGTGGCCTCAGGCTATTTTTAAATCTGTGGTCATTCATTCTCAGGATAGGGTCTTTGAAATTCTCAACCCTTCCAGATATAAATTTCCTACTGAATTTCCTATAGCTGGCTCCTTCTTTCCATTTAAAGATCACACTAAAAGTTCCATCCTAAGAGCAGCCTTCCCAGAGCTTCTAATCTGGAAGTGTCCCTTGGCCACCCACTCTCATGTCACCATATTTTATTTTCTTCATAGCACTTAACATTCTGATATTTTATTCCATGTCCATTTGCTCATGGCCTGTTTCTATTGACTGAATGTAAGCTCAATAAGGGCGAGGAAAGAACTTACCCTCTTACAACTACAACTCTAGGACCCAGAAAAGTACCTGAAAAGTATTTTTTTTTATTACTAGGTGATTGTTCCTAATGGGATATCTAACAAAATATTTATCTATACCCACTGAGACAGCATTTCTACTTCTAAGAATTTGAAAGAAAGTAATCTGAAAAAGTCTGCAGAGATACACATATAATGATGTTGGCTATAGCACTGTTTATAAAAAGGGAAAATGTCAGCCTATTCAATATACAGTAATATGGAGTTGTTTGAGTATATAACAGAATTGGTATACAGTAGAGTATTATACAGTTGTTAAAAGTAAAAACATAAATAACATAGAACATAATTAAAGTGTCAGTTTATAGCTCAACACGTATTGTATGATTCCTATTTTGTATTCTCATATGTATTAGATTTTATTATATTTATTTCTATTGATCCACCTGGAAGGATATAGTCCAAAAGTTAACTGTATTAAGGCTGTGGATAATTTCCAGTTTTCCTCATTCCTTTGTTTATTTAATTTTTATGATGAGCACTTATTATTTCATGATATAAAAATGTAAGATTTTTTATATTACAAAATAAAAATTAATAAAGCCCTTGAAACAAGAAGTGTGAAACAAAGTACCTATCATGAGATTTTTAAAAATGAAGAGCATTCAAAAGAACAATTCTAGAATTTGGATCGATGCTGAAAGAATAGGGAACATGCCACATCAGCCCTTAAAATATGTATTTGTAAATTTAAAATTATTTTATTTGTCTATGGTGGTACCACACATACGCTTAAGAAATAAACATTTTAATCTTCGTGTAGCTAGAGACTCCTGAAATGAATACAAATTCAAGTATGACCTCTATCTCTGATAAGACCCTGTGAGAGTCACTCAGTCTGTTTCCTCCAGTTCTTTCTTCTTTCACTGTATAGAGGTACTATGAAGATTATGTGGGAGGATGTATGTGACAGCTTTATATAGGGACCCTAGCACAGTATAGCCTCCTAAATATTTGTTGGCCACTTAAATATTTGTAGCCCATATATGGACTAAGTAATTCTCCTCATATTATAATTTCTTTATGGGTACCGTCTTCAATTTCTTTTATTGCCTGAAACACTTTTGTGGGAGATATCATCATATTTTCTCTAAATTATTTATGTTTACTTGCTATTTAACCATGTTTTAAAAATGTAGCTTGTACATACACAAGGCAGAACATTTGAAAAACACAAAAATAACCACATTTTATCTTTGAATCCATTAAAAGGTATGGTATTAGTGACCAAAACAAGTATTTTGATGGTGATTAACTACAACAAAGAAATAGCAAAATGATTTTTTAAGTCCTTGAATGTCTTATCCCTTCTAGTTTTCCTATAGAGTGATGAAAGTTTTCACAGTACCATCACATTATTGATTAATATTATAAAAAGACAGATTTCTTCCATGTATCTGTGTTTTGTGTTTATATTATCCCATTCTTTCAATTTTATGCTCTACTTATACTGACTAGGTAAATTTATGATTATCTAGAGAGTTGATGAGCACACTCTAAGTTATTTAATGCAGGTCATCTAATAGCAGTTGACTAGATGGTCCCCAGGACCAGTTCCTGGGAGCTACATCCAACTATTAATGCAACTTGAAGTGAAAACTTGCATTATTTTTTAATTGAACATCCAAACATGTTATGCATTCACCTATCTAAAAATAATGTGATTAAAGTCATATTTTCCCAAGTTGATGTCAATGAAAATGTGACAAAGATCATATTCTAAGACCTCCTGAAAATAAGATGGTTTGTCACTATCATTTTTTCTTGTCTCTGTAGCTTGTGGTGCTATCATAGAACAAGATTAAATGAGTCTGGCATGATTTGCTGTTCAGAAAATTTTGGTGTTTCATGGAATTCACACTTTTCCAGATGTTTAGAAATTGATTGATTATTGCCTCTAGTATCTTCCCACATGACCAAATAATCCAATTCTTTTACCTTTTTAAAGATACATAAATATTTTGCTAGAATTTAGTACTCCACAATCCCCTACCTATAAGTTTCTAAAAATTTTACATATTGGCCAAGCTCACAATCATTCTGGACTATGAATACAAATTTTATACAGATAATTTTCATTGAATACTATACCAATCCTTGTTTAAGCATCCATTTCTTCCCTTAATAAACATTCATATTCTTAATGCTTACAGTTTTAACGTGTTCATTTTCTTACCAATTTTTCCCTTTCTCTTCCTTCCCCGCCTTCCCACACTCTTTTCTCCCATTCCCCCTTTTCTTTTCCTCTCCTTGTTCCTTTTTTTCATAATTATTTAATGTTTTTACTACCCAAAATGAACAATGATAGTAAAAGTCAACTTTCTTTTTGCTGTTAAAGAATATCCTGATTAATATTTTCTTTGTCTTCCAATATCTTTTTGAACCCTGTGCTAGGATTTGGGCATGATCTCAGTAGCTCCCTAGCTTCAAATAATAATTCCAAAGAGCTCAGGCACACTGAACAATGTTAAGCACCTACTGTTTGTTTTTTTCTTTATTGTTACTTAAAATTTTTTTCCAGTGTTCCAAGATTCATTCCCCATTCCCCACACCCAGTGATCCATGCAGTAGGCGCCCTCAGTACCCACCACCAGGCTCTCCCATCCCCCCACCCCCCTCTAAAACAAAAATAAAATCTAAATTATTTGGCAAGTCTCAAAAGTCTAGGAGTGTTTCTTAGAATAATCTAAAACAAAAAAGTAGTAACCAGGAATGAAAATAATCACATGCTAGTGAAGAAGTTGTAGCTCAGTAATTGCTTTCCTTCAAAGCCTCTACCTTTCAAAAGTGGTAGTTAGAACATGTGTTTTATTCATTATTTTAATAATTTATATTATTCAGCCTTCAAAAAAATGAAATCTTACCATTTGCAATGAGGTGGATGGAACTAGAGGGTATCATGCTAAGCAAAATGAGTCAATCAGAAAAAGACAATTACATGATTTCACTCATGTGGAATTTAAGAAACTAAACAGGAGCATAGAGGAAGGGAGGGAAAAATAAAACAAAATGAAATCAGAGAGGGAGACAAACCATATGAGACTCTCAACTATAGGAAACAGACAGGGTTGTTGGAGGGGAGGAATATAGAGGATAGGGTAACTGAGCTATCGGTATTAAGGAGGGCACGTGATGTAATGAGCACTAGGTGTTATATACAAGTGATGAATCACTGACCTCTACCTCTGAAACTAATAATATACTGTATGTTAATTAATTGAATGTAAACAAAATGAAAGTAAATTTAAAAAACAATTTCATAAAAGAGAAGGAAGATTTGTGTTTATTTTATTTTGTGTAGAACAACTCTATAGCAAAATTACAGTTTTCGGGGGAAAAAAGTTCTATAGAATAACAAGATGCACTAGATCAATGGGCATAATGTGTACCTAACTGAAATGAAGTTCCCCAAAATAATTCCTTTGATGTTAATAATAGCTTTATTGAGATATAATTCACTTATCATAAAATCCACCCTTTTAAAGTACATTCAGAGAGTTTTTGTGTATTCACAGAGTTTTATAATTAGCACCAGCCCCTGCCCCTGGCAACCTTCAATCTAATTTTTGTCTCTATAGGTTTCCTTATTCTGGACATTTCATTTAAATGAAATCATGCAATATATGGTTTTTTTGCAACCAACTTCTTTGATTTAGCATAATATTTTCAGTGTTCATCCATGTTGTATCCTGTTTTTCCACTTCATACCTCTTATTCCTGAATTATATTCTATTATATGGGTAGATCACATTTTGTTATCAAGTCGTCAGTGGGTACACATTTGGATTGTTTCCACTTTTCAGCACTTCTCCATAACACTGCTGTCCACATTCATGTTGATGTATGTTTTTATTTCTGTGGGATATATAGCTAGGCATGGAAACTGACAAACGATTCTTTACAATATTGTGTATGGTTCACATTTTTTTAATTTTTTTTTAAAGATTTATTCACTTATTTGACAGAGAGAAACACAGCGAGAGAGGGAACACAAGCAGAGGGAGTGAGAGAGGGAGAAGCAGGTTTCCTGCTGAGCAGGAAGCCTGATGTGGGGCTCGATCCCGGGTCTCCAGGATCATGACCTGAGCCGAAAGCAGTCACTTAACCAACTGAGCCACCAGGCGCCCCTGGTTCACAATTTTTGGTGTGACTTTTCTATTCTCTTCTGTTCTTTGCAGTTTCATTTCTTAAATGTTTATTTACACCCTCAAAGAGTTGCAACCCTCAGTTTGAAAAAAATCAGGGTCTTTCCAGATTTAACACAGTAGTGCATAATGTGGCATTATTGTTCTAGGTGCTTCATAAACAGCTTTTCATTGAGTATTTATAAGGACCTTTTGAAACAGACATAAAGAGCCCCCATTTTATGTAGGTATAAACTGAGAATCAAATAACTGAAAAAAACTTGCCTCTAAGGCCCATGCTGTGTACTTTATTAAAATAAAGGCAAGCTACATTCAATTGGTCCTTTCAATCTTACTGAGTCTTCTCATGGTCCCTCAAGTTAGTCATTTGAATATCCTTGGCTCCTGACTTTCACTTCATGGCTGAATGGGAAATGTCTTTTATCCTGCTTGCTCGCTCTTTCTTTTCTTTTCTTTTCTTTTCTTTTCTTTCTTTCTTTCTTTCTTCCTTTCTTCCTTTCTTTCTTTCTTTCTCTCTTCCTTTCTTTCTTTCTTTCCTGTAAAGTTTACATTTTTTCTTGTTTTCTATCTACACTGTTAATATATGCTTATTACAGAAAATAATGAAAGTAAAACAAAAACAAAAGCAAAAGTACCATGACTTTCTAAATACCTATAATCCTGGGTGTCTGGGTGGCTCAGTGGGTTAAAGCCTCTGACTTCGGCTTAGGTCATGATCTCAGGGTCTTGGGATTGAGGCCCACATTGGGCTCTCTGTGCAGCACGGAGCCTGCTTCCTCCTCTCTCTCTGCCTGCCTGTGATCTCTCTCTCTGTCACATACATACATACAATCCCAACGTGGAGGAAAACATTTTTGCTTTACTATATAGACACTTGCAGTCTGTCTTTTAAGGAAACTGGACTCATTCTGCCGGTAATGTTCTACAAATTGAAAAAGTATTCACATACATTTGCTTTTTACTTTATCCTGAGTCTATTCTTCATCGGTGATGGTTCTCCCTTTGACTACTAAGTTTACAACCTTTAATGCTTAACTCTCATTTCCTATCCCAAGTTAGGAAATTAGATTTTCCAATTTCTTAATACTGGGCATTTCTGGAACTGTGCCAGTTTCCTCCCCAGAAAACTCAAAATTCCCAGATCTTCTCACTTTTAGCCAATTGATTACTTCTCAAAAAGCCATTCTGATTATCTCCCAATTTTGCTTCCAGGCTTCATTTTAATTTCAGAGAGGGACTATAAAAATATTTTTTAACGAGGACAGTTATATGCCTCTGCTACACTTAGTGACAGTTTTTCACTAGTGCTAGTTGGTAACTAGATAATTTGCCAACCCCAGTTCATAAGTTTGAAACCATACTTGATAACCATCTCAGAGACAAAATGAAAAAAAGTTTAAATATTGAGACAGCGAAAGTAGAATCAAAAGAGAGCTTGTAGTAATTCCTAAAAGCTAAGAAACCCTTGCATGCATTTTGGATTATAAATTACTGAGAACAGAAATTACTTTTAACCTGACCTCCTTCCTGGCACAGAGGTGATATTCCGTAGATCTTTGCTTGATGATTACAAGTGAGCCAGCCCCTTTGAATCCCGTCTCCCTCCACCTAGATAAAGGCAGAAGCCAGGTAATAGTCAATCACACACAGTAAGTAGCACAAGCATACGTGCCCAAGGAGACAATTTCTTTTTTCCATTTATTTAACAAGCATTCTTGAGTTCTTGTGGCAAACCCATCTCTATAATAGATGCTCAAAAATTAGTGGTAGGAGGAATTCAACATAATTAAAGGTCTATCTCCTTCCTGCATTGAACTTTCAGCCTCATCGTGTAGGGCAAACCTTTTCATGGTAAACATTAGAGAACACTCACAAAGAATAGGAAGTGAAAGATAAGACTGGATTTTTTTCACATGAAAAATATTCAGTGATTGTCATATTTATTCGATTTGAAGGCATAGGTCATGGAAATATTCAGTGAAAAATGGATTCAGCTAAAGATGGCTCATCTAAATGGGAAAGGCAGGGTAGGTACTAATCACGGAGAGGGCTGTTTTTTTCCCCTGGAGTAGTAAATGTGATAACTACACACAAAGAACAAAGAAAAGGATCAGGTGCCTTGTTCTCCTGATCTGACGCTAAAGGAGACAGTATGGATGATAGTTTAAATTTTGGAAAATTAGTAGTATATTAAAATTAGTATTTTAATTTAAAATCATTTTCACAATGATGCCTTAAAGATTTTATATACTAGTTATTTTATGTGCCAGTGGACAAAATATTTTTCTAAAGAAACAAAGATACTTTTGAATCTAAGGTTGTTTTTAAAATGTTATCCAAATAAGTAAAAAAAAAAATTAAATTGTATTTTAAGTTACTATCTAATTTGAAGTACAAATACTTTTTGAAATATTAAGCATTATTTTACATTTTTGGCCTGCTTTGTTGTATACATAGGTTGTTTCTCTGGTGTATTTTTTTAAATTTTCTTTTTGACTCTTCAATCTCTGAAGACAGAGATCCCTTTAAATTATTTTTTGTCTCTATTTCCTTCTTATATCTTGTCTATAAATGTTAATTGAATTGAGATTCTCCTTTGCATGTTATTTTTATCCATAAACTCTCATTTTGGAGTTATTTACCTTTCCTAAAAGGCATAAGACTGAGTATATTCTTAATTTTTTTCATAAAGAAGGAATATAGTTTTAATCACAAAATATTACCTATATTAGTCTATTATTTCAGTCTGTTTCTCTCTCTGATTATGGAGCCCTCAACTATTTGAATCTGTATAATAAGTGTGTCCCATTATAGAAATAATAAGTGATTCTTATTATTACTAGGAGACATTAGACCTTTCCACAGGTTACAGGGACTGATTTGGGATAATGGAACAAATCCGTCGGGAAAGCCATCTCAGTATGTGGACTATGTGAATGGATTAACTTATGGATTGAAGCCTGTGATTTTCAGGCTGATGTCCAGACACCAGATGGCTTTAAAATCCTTTCATCCAGAACACTAGCAGCCTGCTTTAGTCACTTGCTCTTGCTAATATTTGTAGAGCATCTATGTGGTCCCCCGTGCATGCACTTATTATTCTATTAGGCAGACGTTATTCCTTTTGAAGCTAGATCACATGACTCCTGGGCTAAGTTGACATTAATCACTATTTGTCCAGCCTTAGGGTATAAAGTTCCTATATATGCATCTTCTAGGAAAGGACTTTTCAATAGTCTCTTCATAAAGATGAAACAAAAAAATGATTTACCACTATCACCATATAAAAATTTAAAAATTAAGCTGTACTGCATAAATACACGTTAATAACAGGCAATTCTAGTTGCTAAGAAGTCAAAAGATCCTGCTTCTTAAAGATCAATGAAACTCGTTTATGAGGAGGTAGCATAAAAACTTCCTGGTCTTTTTCAAAACCACACAGGCTAAGTTGGGATAGTAAGAAATGGTTTTATGGAAGCTATTTATTTCAAGAATTCCAAATATACCTTAAACACTGCACATGTGTTTTTATCCTCCTCTGGGCTTTTGTTTCCTCTTGATCGATACAAACAAGAATTTCCCATCTGTATACTGGTAGGGTTGGACTCTGCTTCTCTTTTGAATACCAATCCATATAAAGTGTAGAAGTAATAAAAAGAGCCTCTCTTTACTTGTTTAATCAGCTTTGGTTGCAAACTTTATGCAGTAAAAACTCATTATCATACAACTCAAATTTGTAATCTTGTTACCTTCTTATATTCTAGAGTTCTGAATTTACCTAAGTTGACAAAGAAATGAAATTTTGCAGCTTTTGTCTGACATGCATGCTGTTTATGATTTTAGGGATTATATTCATTTTCAGCATTAAATTCATAGAATAAGCAAAATGTCAAACTTTGTTTACTAATTTTATACTTATCTGTTCCTTTAATATCCTGTCTTGGTTCTCTAGTTATAACATAGATGAACCTAAAGTTTGCTAGAAACATTTGCCATTAGCTTCTTCTAAAAAAAAAATTAAATTTGAGGATAATCCTACCTCCAGAGCTTATTCTGTTCCTGGCCATTGACTGTGACAGTGGAAGGCTCATCTGAAAGCACCGGAGCATCCCATCTAAAAGCATAAAACATATTACATTTCATGAAAAAGCTAATTCAGATTGTTTAATTCTGGTAATATTGCCTCTGTCACCTTCAAAATCAAAATGTTCTTTCCTGTTATTATAAGGAAAACAACCAAATTGCTAAAAAACCCATTTGAATACACAGCTGCCTTATGTTGCATACTAATTTGATTAAAAACGCTCGCGCCTCACCAGCATTTTTACATAAAGCACATCGGTGAATTTAACAAAGACTATTTTAAAAATATATCTGAGGCAGTATTGTTGACCGGAGTCTGCAGTAGTGACCACTGGCCCCCCAGGACTAAGCAAAAATCTTTCTGGCTGTCTTGGAAGGCATGAAACAATTGTCGAGCTATATTTGTTTGCTCACTGCTTTGGGCACTGAGCCAACCTCATTGCAAATAACTGCATTAGTCAAGTGTATCCAAATTATTACAACACAGCGTCCATCCCAGTTATTGCTGTTGAAGCATTTTCTGAATCTTCATGTCACTAGAAAACATTTATTTGAAGGGTGAGCATCACATAAATTCAGGTCCACTTGGATTTATAGAAAAGTGGCAAGACTACTTTCACAACTGGCTTTATTTTTCCTATCTCTACAAGAAGGAGTTTTTAAGGGTGTATTGTTAGGATCTCATTAAGTCGGAAGAATTTCCAAACCTCATCAGGTTATTTTTTCATCTTGTATTTTTTCTTTTACTTCTTCATTCCTTATTGGGATGATTTTTATCCAGTGTTAACATTTATCCATGTATTAACCCACTAACTTTGTTTCTAATAATGAATGTGAGGGTTGAAAGCATTGGTAACTGGTGTAAGCCAAACTACTGAAGCTTATGAATTAAATACACTGAGATTTTAGAAATCTTATTCCATATTTTACAGGTGAACCACAACAAGGTCTGCATACAGAAAAAGAAATTCCACATCTTTCTTGATGACCACGCTGGTGAATTCATTTACCAATGAACATGTTTTCCAAATGCCTTATTAGTCTCTAACAATAAGATATGCTATTTCAAAAGACATATTAGCTCCTTAACCCATGGGATTGCTAAATACGCATCATGAAAATTTATCTGACATAAACCAAATTCACTATCTAGGTTTTCAAGTTAATTCCACACTGTGTAACGTTTGGGTTTGCTTTTGGGTTTGATCACAATTTTCTTTCTTTCTTTTTTTTTTTTTTTGAGTCGCCTGCCCATTTTCCTACTCATTCCCTTTATATTATGTAGAGAGTCATTTTACTCTTACAGATAATCCAGGCTACTGGGTGCCACGCGTGGCTTCTTAGGATCTTGGATTAATAATTTCATTATCTGTGATATGAAAATAATGATGTCTGTAATTTTTATTTCAAGATTATTCAGAAGATGAAAAAATACTGAAAAGTATTTATAAGCTATTTCAAATTTTAAAAAATTCTTATAAATTTGATGTTCCAAAAAAACAGAAAAAAAGTAAATTTAATGTTCAGTATCATTTTACCATTTGACCTCTCAAACACACCTTGGAAAATATAACAAACTTATAGGAAAATGAATCCAGCTATGTCTGTTTGGAAAATTATTTTTATTTTTTAATTTTTATATTTATATTTTTATTTTCCATAATCCAGCAACCCTATCCCTCCCCCCACCCCCCTTTTTGAAATATTATAATAAATAAAATAGTCTGTTTCTATCTAGGTTTATTTCATTAAAAGCTATTTGATACGTATGAATAAACAAACACAAAATATAATCTTAATTTTATTCTACAGTATATTAAAAAGTCCTCCAGGAAAATAATTCTGCTGGGAATGAACAGAATTAGGAGCTCTCTGATTCTTCTCTACCTACTCTTTAGTAAAGAGTGTGTTTCACCTATATTTAAAGTAAAAATAATAAACTTGTCTCTTGGGATGTCTGGGTGGCTGGATGGGTTAAGCTTCCCCCTTCTGCTCAGGTCATGTTCAGGGCCCTGGGATCCAGTTCCACGCTGGGCTCCTTGCTCAGTAGGGAATCTGCTTCTCCCCCTGCCTGCCACTCCCACTGCTTGTGCTCTCTCTCTCTCTCTGACAAAAAAATAAGTAAAATCTTTTTAAAATAAATAAAAAATAAATTTGTCTCTCAACAGTACTTATCAAGCATTCCCCTTTCCCCCTGTCAAGTATTCTAAGACTTCCAGAATCTTTAAAAATAACTACCCAAACAGGGCACGTGGGTGGCTCAGTTGGTTAAGTGTCTGCCTTCAGCTCAGGTCATGATCTGAGATCACGAGATGGAGCCCCAAGCGTCAGGCTCCCTGCTCAGGGGAGTGTCTGCTTCTCCCTCTCCTGCTGCCCCTCTCCCTGCTCATGATTTTTGTTTTTCTCTCTCTCTCTCAAATAAATAAATAAAATCTTTTTTTCTGAAAGATTTTATTTATTTATTTATTTGACAGAGAGAAACACAGCAAGAGATGGATCACAAGCAGAGGAAGTGGGAGAGGGAGAAGCAGGCTTCCCGCCCAGCCGGAAGGCAGATGCTTAACGACTGGGTCACCCAGATGCCCCAATAAATAAAATCTTAAAAACAGTAAGTGTCAAACCATTGGGAAGTGGTTCAATAAAATACAAAATATTTTATAAAAAATAAAAACAACTGATTTAAACTGTAAATTCTGGGACACCTGGGGGCCTATTTAAGCTTCTGTCTTCTCAGGTCATGATCTGAAGGTCTTGGGATCCAGTTCTATATCTGGCTCCCTGCCTACCAGGGAGTCTGCTTCTCACTC
The DNA here is from genome assembly GCA_004023965.1 of Spilogale gracilis. Taxonomy (NCBI): domain Eukaryota; kingdom Metazoa; phylum Chordata; class Mammalia; order Carnivora; family Mephitidae; genus Spilogale; species Spilogale gracilis. The sequence goes on along the minus strand of PITA01003792.1, from coordinate 56,212 downwards.
TTCCTCTGTACATCCCCCTGCTCATGCTCACTCTCTCTCTCTCTCTCTCAAATAAATAAAGAAAATCTTTACAAAAATAAAATAATAAAATAATAAAATAAAATAAACTATAAATTCTAAGTTAGCAAATGTCATAGAAATGACCTTGATATGATGTAAAGTGATAAAAGTCTGTATACGACATTAAAGTATGATAGTAATGGGGTTGACTTATATGGATATATAATTATACACTAATTTTAAGTTATATTAAATACATATGTGTTTGATATGTATGTGTATTTGATAGGAAATGCAAGAAATTCTAAAGTTTATTATTGAGTCATAGGATATTAATTTATTTACATCTTTATAATCCCTCATATTTTCTAAATATTGTTTCATAGCTTTGTATGATTTAAGAAGTTAAAAAACAGACTAAATATTATTTTTAAAAAATCTTACGAGTTTATGAGAGAAATTAATACACTATTAATTTCAAGTGTGTTATCTGATGATAAACCTTGGATTTAATTGATTCTCCACTTTATTTTGTCTGTTTTATGGTAAATTACTATTAATTTTGTGGTGAAATATACTTATTCAAATAATTATTTTCCTGTTAGTTTACTAGAACACAAGCTCATTGACTTAATTTATTTGAACCTTATTCTGCTGATAGTATAGAGATGGAGTAGGAGTCATTTTCTAAGTGAAGTTCGGGAATTCTTACAATATTTTAGAAAATGCGTCTTACATTGAAGAGACAGTTTTACTATAGATTATATAAAGGATGGGAAGAACATTTCTGAAATTTTAATATATTATTTGTAGGCTTCATTTTTTTCACTACCTATTTTTCTACTCTTTTCCCTTGACAAAAATGAAGCTATCCTTAAATCTTTATTAGATGGTTTCCCATAAGATACAAATAGACAAAAGTAACACAGTCAGGATATAAGACAAACATTCTCAGAGATTTGTATACAATGATTTGCTTTAAAGCCTCCAGAAATTCTTTCTGTTGAAAACCACCTGTAAATAAAAACACAATTATGAAACAAATAAGCTGGAAAATTGCTATTTGCATCATAAGTATTTTTATATCATGGTTCATTTCATAATTTTGTGAAATTTTTTCAAGAAATTGTGAAGAAATCATTCTAGTGACAGAGTAGAAACTTCTAGACTATTGTACTATCATACAATATAATTATCACAAGTTATTACTAGAAACGGACTTAAGAATGTTTGAAGCATAGTATTTTAGTATCCCAGGGTTCCTTTAACAAAGTACCACAAACTGGATGCTTGGCAAAACAAAAATTATCTTACAGTTCTGGGGAATAGAAATCCAAGACTGGGGTACCAGTGAAGCCATACTGTCTCCAAGAACTCTTGAGTAGTGTTTGTCTCTGGCCTCTCTTTCAGCATCTGGTAGCTTCAGGCATCTCTTGACTTGTAGATGGCCATTTCTATATTGTCTTCCCTCTGTGTATGTCTCTGTGTCCAAACTCCTGGCGTCTATACACTGGTTGAAAAAATAAATAAATAAGGACCACTGGTTGTATTGGATTAGGGCTCACACCAATGACCTAATTTTAACTTGATTGCCTTTGTAAAGATATTATTTCCAAATAAGGTTATGGTCTGAGGTACTGGGGATAGGGCTTCAACCTATCTTTTTAGCAGAATAGAATTCAACTGTGAATACATGTTTTGACCATTCTTACATACTGTAAGTCAGTTTTGATCTTTTATGTTCAGAAGCATTAAAGTTACTTTTCAATAAAAAGCTAATTAATAGCTTGCATTTAAGCAAGTGCTTTACTTGAGGACAAATCCCTTACCTTAGAGGACCTTTGAAGAATTATAAATAGGGAGCCTGGGTGGCTCAGTGGGTTGAAGCCTCTGCCTTGGGCTCAAGTCATGGTCTCAGGGTCCTGGGATCAAGGCCCGCCTCGGGCTCTCTGCTGGGCTGGAGCCTGTTTCCTCTGCTCTCTCTGCCTGCCTCTCTGCCTACTTGTGATCTCCCTCTCTGTCAAATAAATAAATAAAATCTTTAACAACAACAACAAAAAAAGAATTATAAATACTGACAAAGAGCAAAATCCAGCTCATCATCAGGCCTTCACGCTAGAGAGTTAAAGAAACCTAAGAGTGCATCCAGGGTGCTGTGTTCTTTGCTGCTTAGTCTGTAAGTTCGTAGGAAGATTTTTGAACTTACAAGGGGACATGAAGATCAAGGCATTTTAGGTTGAAAGTACCTCTTTTCATTTCACAGATGAAGAAACATTTGAAGGCCTTAAGCAATATTTGGCCAGAAAAAAAAAAGAACTTGCTGGCAGATGGATTAAGTAGACAAAGTTTCATCCATAAAGAATATTTTATGCCCTAAAATATACAAAATTAGAAGCATCAATTGGGGAGCTGATAGTTTCATACTTAGCAAACATAGCCAGTAAAACACATACATTTTACAGAAATGAAGCTTCCAGAATGTAGGCTACCACTTTGTAACACATTGGTTAAAACTGTGAGACACAACCTATGGAAGGAAGAGAATGAACTGAGAGAAAGCAGAATCATTAATATCTGCCCTGGGACATCATAAGCCTGAGGTTTGAATTCACTTTTTTCTTTATTGTGCTGTTTGTATTTTTTCTCCTAATTCTGCTCTGATTATTTAGCTGACTGAAGCAACTAAAGTAGAATAAGTTGTGACATCTTTGCTTTATCAGTTGATTTTTTTAAAGTAACAGAAAGATAGGAGACACTTGCATGTGTCATTGTGCAATGCTTACAAAATATGTGTGTTCCTTGAAATTGCCAAAACTATCTACATACAAAAAGGTAGCACATTCCATTTCTAATACAGTGTTTTCACCATAGACAATAAATGTCAGCGCTGAGTTAAAGTGAATGATGAGTTACTTTATAAGAGTCAGTCAAATATTAGTTATATAAGACATTTCTGTGTATCTATACTTACAGTCTTATCTTTACAAATAAAAGTTTAAAATAATTAAGTATATGAAATGTCTTTTCAGTACCACATTGATTGTTTCATTCCTCATTGAATTATGGATTGTAGTATTATGAAAAAATTGATAATACTCTTTTTTCTCCTAAAATATTTTAAATGTTAAATAATATCACTTAGGTTCTGAAATTACTGTATCCTATTTTGCTTATATTAAGCTGTGTCTTGTGAAGATTTTCATTTTTAATAAGTTCATGCTGTACTTATTTTATATTAAAACAGTAGAATATGAGAATTTATCTTTCTCCAGGCCATCAAAAATGCATTCAGCCTACTAAGATACCCAGGATTTGAAAACGGTTTTGAAATGGGTGGGTCATGATATTTATGGTTAAGTCATATAGTGCCGAATAGTACTTGTATGTCCCTGGCCAAAGATTTCTAGGTGTGGGGCAAACAAACCTTAAGGTTTTAGACCTAGATACAAATGTAAGATTTTAAAATTAAAAACAGGTCACTCCTTTGACAATCAGCCACAAATTAAGCTGAATTTAGTTTCTTTCTAACATATACTTATTTTATATTTACTAAAGCTAACATCATTAATAGCAAACTACACACTGAAAACCTTTTATTTGGAAATCTAGTGACTACTAAGCTACAACAATAGTATGTAAATTTATTTTTATTTTTATTTTTTATTGTGTTATGTTAGTCACCATACAGTATATCATTAGTTGTTGATGTAGTGTTCCATGATTCACTGTTTGTGTATAACATCCAATGCTCCATGCAATCCATGCCTTCCTTTTTTTTTTTTTACTTTATTTTATTTTTTCAATGTTCCAAGACTCACTGTTTATGCCTGTGCCCTCCTTAATACCCCATCACCAGGCTCACCTAACCCTCACCCACCTCCCTTCTAAAACTCTCTGTTTCCTGGAGTCTGTAGTCTCTCAGGGTTTCTCTTCCCCTTAATTTTTCCCTTCTCCTAATGTCCTCCATGCTATTCCTTATGTTCCATAAATAAGTGAAACCATATAATTGACTTTCTCTCTTTGACTTATTTCACTTAGCATAATCTCCTCCAGTCCCATCCAAGTTGATGCAAAAGTTGGGTATTCCTTCTTTCTGATGGCTTACAGATAAGGAATTTAAGCTTACAGAGGATAAGTTATTTTCCCAAGCAATGTATATAGTTAAAAGCAGGTCAAACTAGAAAATTATGCGTCCAAATTTCCAAACTCTTAATTATTATCCTGAACATCTTTAAATATATTTTTGTTTCATTCTAGTATGTTCTGTAGTATATGATTTTGGTAGTTACATTTTTAATTAAACTGCAATAATATAATGGTGAGAAATCAAAAGTACAAAATGTACTCAGTGTGACTAGAGTATGTAATTTGCTCTTAGAAAAATCATATGTACCTAACTGCTAGAAAATCTAAGCATTGGTTTTATGATATAATTTCTTTTTTAAAACCTGATTCTAGGAATTTAGTTACTCCTCAGAAATCTTTTCTGGGTATAGGATAAAGAAAATAGTAGGTAATATGATGACTTTTGAATTTTATCTTGACAATTTAATTTAAATTATTTTGGTTTTAAGATTAATAACACTAATTAACATCAAAACCTGGGGACTCAATTATGTTAAGCTCAATTTTACAAATACTAAAACAGGCTTAAAATATGCCACATGCCATTCTAACCACCTTACAAGGGTCAGTTTCTTTAACTCATACAATAAGTAGCATGAATGCCTTTTTCAGAGGCACAGAATAATACAACCAAAATTCCAATTTAGATAGTTTGGCTCCAGACTTCATACCTCCTCACTGCTATTTTCGGCTGCCCCTTGTTTAGCAGGTTAAATATATTATCCTATAACAATTCACAGTAGAATTTTAGTCTCTGTATAATATTAATGTGAGAAAAGTTACTAGATATTAGTAGTTTTTTCAGAGAATACAGTATAATAAAATAAAAGACATCAATTACATGATTTTCCTTTTTATATAATCTTTTTCCTTTTTTGCAACTGTGATAATACCATGTTTTTAAACAAGATTAATATCTGTACATACATACTTATAACTTGGTATAGCATTCTTCTATTTAACATTACAATATTCACTATTTTCCCCAAATGAAATTTTTATGCTTTAAAACTGGGCAGTCAGTGCTAGTGCTTTAGTTACTTTCTGTCATTTTTTATTTTTCATTTTTATATCATTCTTCTATATCTACTCTTTCACTAATGAAACCTGATCTGCTGTTCCTTTTCTGCCCATTATTGCTCACTCATTTAGAGAACCTGTGAATCATGTTTTTCATTAACTATAGAAAATTCTCCAACATTATATTTTTATTTTTTTAACTTTTAAATGTACAATGAGCATACAGCTTCCACCTTAATTTAAAAATTAGTCATACTTAAAAAAATTAGTCATAATTTTCTTAAGCAAATCTGTACTAAACCCTTTGAAAGTGAGTAGCAGATACCATGATTTTTCCATTTGTCCCTAAAATAATGACATTCCCTAAGTAACCACAATATCATCATCACTCCAAAGAAAATTAAAACCAATTTCCAGCTAATATTAATAACTGCCCAATTGTCCCCAAAATGTTTTCCACCCTTTTTATAAGTAGCACATAATCTAGATACATCTATTGCATCTTTGTCTCTCAAATATCTCTAATATAAAGTAGATTCCACCCATAATGCACACACACATGTACACTGACTTTTTGAAATGATCAAGCCTATTGTAGAATGTCTACCCTCTGAATCTCTCTATTTTCTTGGGATTTGACGTGCTCTTTTATTTGCTTCTGTGTTTTCTAATATTCTAATCTATATCTAAAAGCTTGAATATAATCAGATTAAAGATTTTTTGCAGGAAGACCTCATAGATGATGAATCCCATTAAAGACTTATCATTTCACTATTAATGATGATGCTAACTTTGATCATTTCTTTACAGTAGTAACTGACCATTTTCTCCATTTTAAGGTATATTTTCCAAATGGCAATTAATTAGCACACTATTTATAAAGCAATGTTTGCCATCATATCTTGTACCTGCCAAAATAGTGATTTGCTAATTCTAATATATATTTTATATTTATAAGCCAGCATTTTTCTGTTAAAAAAATATAAACAAACAAAACTAAACTAAAACAAAAACAACAATAATAACAACATGCATTTTCCCTCGTCAAATAGGCATGAAATTTCACCTTAAAAGATAAGATAAAAGCTTATTTCTTTCTCTTTACTAATTTCAATATAAGTATTTGGTGGAAACGTTAAGATCTTTTTTCTTTTCTTTCTTTCTTTCTTTTTTGGAGTATCACTGTGGACTTGTGAATTTCATTGAGTCATTTTTCTTTTTGACACATATTGTCCCGAATTTACCTAGGAGTCCCCTCAAGCCAGCTCTTTCGGCCTTTAGATACATCCCTTTGGTCCATTAGCATTACAGTTTTTGTCATCACATAATCTCCCTGCCTTACCCTACACTTTCCATCCTTAGACCTTCTGCCATGCAGTTCTCCAGGATTTCTTAGGTCTTTTTATTGATGAAACAGTATTTAGAAATGAAGAACTGGGTGATGATAGCTCACTGTTGCTGGGAAGTTATTGTTTCTAGGCCTGCAAGGGACAAGGGACATATCTAGGAAAATATATACATTAAAAAAATTAAAATCATAGAAATCATAGAAATCCTTGGCTGTTCTTGCTTGCTATTTTTTCTATTTGAACTGTAGAATCTACTTGAATAATTTCAGAAATATGTTTATTGCTGTTTTTATTTGGGTGACATTAAGTTCATATTTTTTGCTGAGGAAAATTATTTATGATAGTAAGTCATCCTATTGAAGAACAAAAGAAGTCTCTCCATTTTTACCATTTGATTTTGCCTTTCAAGACTTTTATAATTTTGTTATATGGGTTTTATACATATGTTCAAAAGTTATATTTGAGGATTTTTATTTCTTGTTATTCTTATAATTTGTGTATTCTTTTCCATATAGCTCCTAACCTACTGATATTTGGATATAAAGACTCTGGCATACTTATATACTAAATTTATATCATGTTACTTACCAAATTCTCCGATATTCTGGCTGTTCTCTGATATTCTGACTGCAAATATGGGTAGTATTCCTTCATCAGGTAAAATTCTGGATTTGAGTGGAAGGAATGAATTTATCATGTTAAAGAAGTAATTAGCAATTCTCATTCCATTTTTTTTATCAGAAATGAGTATGTTGTGTGCTTTTCCAGAACCTGTGAAAATGATAATATAATTTTTCTCCTTAGATCTATTAATACACTAAATAGTATCCATGGATTTACTAATTTTGAGATTTCCTTGAAATCCTAGAGGGGCCTTCATTTGATCTTAATACATTTTAAATCATGCTATTAGATTTTGTTTTTAATATATGCTATATTTTTCATTTGAAATAAGCATCTTAATACAATACCTTTCTCATTTTGCATACTATTTTTTCACAAGGAATCATAAGCACCTTATTTTTTTTAAAGATTTTATTTATTTATTTGAGAGAGAGAGTGAGCAAGAGGGAGAACATGAACAGAGGGAGGGGGAGAAGCAGACTCTCCTGATGAGCAAGGAGCCTGACATGGGGCTCTATTCCAGGACCCTCTGATCATGACCTGAACCACTTAACTGACTGAGCCACTCAGGAACCTCTAAAAGGCCCTTTTAGACATCATTTCATTTATCCTTATTATTATTTTCTAGAAGTCTAGGGCCAAGTCATTTCAACACATAATTTTATTTATCTTTTGTTTTATTTTTCATTTTTTTTAGAGATTTATTTTTTTTTAATGAGAGAGAGAGAGAGAGAAAGCATGTAGGGTTAGGAGCAGAGGGAGAGATTCTCAAGAGCCCTATGTAGGGCTTGATCTCACAACCCTGAAATCATGACCTGAGCCAAAATTAAGAGATGGTTGCTTAACCAACTGAGCCACCCAGGCACTCCTCAAATTTTTATTTAAATTCCAGTTCGTTAACATACAGTGTAATATTAGTTTCAGGAGTAGAATTTAGTGATTCATCACTTACATACAACACCCAGTGTTCATCACAAGTGCCCTTCTTAATAACCCATCACTTAATTAACTCATTCCCCATTCACCTCCCCTTCAGCAACCTTCAGTGTATTCTCCATAGTTAAAGAGTCTGTTTTCTGGTTTGCCCCATCTTATCTTTTTTCCTTTATGTTCATCTGTTTCAATTCTACATTCTAAATATGAGTGAAATCCTATGGTATCTTTCTCTGACATATTTCGCTTAACATAATACTCTCTAGCTGCATCCATGTCATTGCAAATGACAATATTGCATTCTTTTCGATGGTTGAGTAATATTCTATTCTATTATTGAGTAATATCCAATCATATATATATACCACCTATTCTTTATCCATTCATCAGTTGATGGACATTGGGGCTTTTTCCATAACTTGGCTATTGTTGACAATGCTGCTAAAAAATTGGGGTGCATGTATCCCTTTGAATCAGTATTTTTGTATCTTTTGGGTAAATGCCTAGGAGTGCAATTGCTGGATCAAAATGTTCTATTTTTAACTTTTGAAGAACCACAACACTTCAGAGCACACAGTGTTTTTATACTGTTCTTCCATCATTTTATCACTACATTTTAGCCTTAGTTCTACTATTACCTATATTCAAAACTCACCACTATTTTATTTGTCAGAATTTCCCAGTCCATTCCTGGATGTAAGAAGCCTGTCTTCTGACATTTTCCTCAAGAAGGACCTGCCCTGTGCTGTTTTCTGAATTTTTGCATGTATGGATTTGATACTAAATAGGCAGGTTGGCTGGATAACTCCCTGGGTCATACTTTGTTTTCTTCAATACATTTTTTAAGGATTGCTTTGTTGTGGGACTCCTGCATAGCTCAGTCAGTTAAGTGTCCGCCTTTGGCTCAGGTCCTGGTCCCAGGGTCCTGGGACTGAGTCCCATTTCCAGCTTCTTGCTCAACAGGGAGCCTGCTTATCTCTCTGCCTGCCATTCCCACTGCTTGTGCTCTCTCTCTGACAAGTAAATAAATAAAATATTTTTTAAAAATTGCTTTGTTGATATCTTGTTTTGCATATTGTTATGGAGTAGCTGATTTTCTTTCCTTTCTAAATGGCTTGGATTTGTTTTTGCCCTGACGATTATTTATTTATCTATAAACTATAATAATTTTACTTATATATATTTCTAGAAAGTGATATATCTAGATATATCTAGAAATTTAACATTTTGATTTTATGCCATTGATTGAGTTTTCATCTTGAGAGACTCCAATTATACATATATTCTATATTCTTTACCTGCCTTTTATAGCTGTGTCTTTAAGCTCTCATTTGCTTCTTTATTTTAGACCATCCTTATTTCTATCCTTTATGTCCTTTATTATATCACAATGTTGATTGCTTTGTCACATTTCACATCTTCCTGTTGTTTTATTTGTTCTGTTTTGAGTTTTTGTGTATACCATTTCTCATTTAATTACATTTAACTTAAATTAATATTTTCAGTTTCACTTACTCATGAAGTGTTCTTTTCTTTTTTCTTTTTTTTAACCAAAAATGTATTTATTTTGTGTTTTCTTCTTAGAGTAATTTTATATGAAAGCTGAAATCTGGATTTTATTGTGGTTATTGTTAATTTTTATGTCCTGTTTTCCTGAAGGAACAATATTAGGAGATCCCCAGGAAGGGTAGAGTGAAAAAAGGCAATTTGACATTTTAAATTCTTAATTCAGTTGCTCCCTCTTCTGAGCATAATGTAAAGAGAAGCTTATTTAAAAATAAGTGGATACCTAACTTTTGAGTCTGTCTTCTAAATCTTTGATATTATTTTGCTTCTGTAAGGTCATTGTTTTCATTCATTGTCTACTATTGCTTCACTAAGGGATGTCTATGACTTTTAAGGTGTTCTCTCAGACCTATTATTTCTTTGATAGCTAGAGAGACCTGAAGTGATCATACTTTTCTTTAAAAAAAAAATAGCTATCTCAAAACTAAAATGAGATATCTCCTCACACTAGTCAGAATGGCTAAAATTAACAACACAGTTAACTATAGGCGTTGACAAGGATACAGAGAAAAGGGAACCCTCTTACACTGTTGATGAAAATGAAAAAACGTGCAGCCACTCTGAAAAACAGTATGGATGAAGGTTCCTCAAAAATTAAAAAATAGAACAGCCTCTTGATCCAGCAATTGTACTACAATTTGTTACCCAAAGGGTACAAAATTATTGATTTGAAGGGACACATGCACCCCAATGTTGACAACAGCATTAACATCAACAGCCAAATTATGGAAAGAGCCCAAATTTATGTCCATCAAATGATGACTAGATAAAGAGAGGTGATGTGTGTGTGTGTGTGTGTGTGTGTGTGTGTGTGTGTGTGTGTAATAATACTCAGCCATCAAAAAGCATGAAATTCTGCCATTTAAATGGCATGGATGGAGCTAGAGAGTATCATTCTGAGTGAAATAAGTGAGTAAGAAAAAATAAATACCATAGGATTTCATTCATACGTAGAATTTAAGAAACAAAACAGATGAACATAGAGGGAAAAAACAAGAAACAGACTCTTAACCATAGAAAACAAACTGAGGGTTACTGGTGTGGAGGTGGGTGGGGATGGGTATTTAAGGAGGGCACTTGTGAGGAGCACTGGGTATTGTATGTAAGTGATGAATCACTAAATTCTACTCTCAAAACTAATAATACACTATATGTTAACTAACTAGAATTTAAATTAAAATTTAAAACAATAAGAAATAGCTGTTTTTTATCAATTCTAATTTCAGCATAGTTTGCAAGAAGATTAATGTGCCATGGGTTTCTCAGTGAACTAAGTAAGAGAAATTCAAATTATTAAACAGATAACATAAACTCCTATTAAAAGATTGCATTCCAATTTTAAAAGTTTCCATTATGGGAATAATGCTTTTGTCTCTTGCTCCCCTCTCTAGCCTACTTCAAATAATTGTCCTGTAACTTTTTAAAAAATGAGTAAAACTGGTGGCACCTGGGTGGCTCAGTTGGTTAAGCAACTGCCTTCAGCTCAGGTCATGATCCAAGAGCCCGGGGATCCAGCCCTACATCAGGTGCCCTGCTTGGCGGGAAGCCTGCTTCTCCCTCTCTCACTCCCCCTGCTTGTGTTCCCTCTCTAGCTGTGTTTCTCTCTGTCAAATAAATAAAATCTTTAAAAAAAATGAGTAAAACTAACAATTTCTACTGATGATCATTTGTGGTTTAATAAAAGGGCAAGACTGTTCTTTTTTTTAATTTTTTTTAATTTTTAAAAGGAGTACTTATCAATCAAAAATGGCATAAAACACTCAATTTTGTGATTGTCTATTAATGAATGAACTAAGAACTTTAGACATTTATATCTACCTGACCACTGAACATCAACCAGAAGTTTCACAGGTACCTGAAGCACAAAATTTCCACCCCTGAATTTTCCTCTTATATTCTGTTGCTTCTGTCATCTGTTATTTTTCTTTTATTTCATTGCACCATCATTGACTCAGTTATCACAACAGAGAGCTGGTTATCATCATTGACTCTTTGCTCTCCCTGGGGCCGTATGTACAACTTTAAATTTTTATGATTTACATGATAAACAAATTTTGAACCCATTGTCTTTCTTCACTATTACTGTTATCATTGTCCTGTTTTACACATTTATCATTTTTCATCTGGATTACCCCAACAATCTTCCTATTTTGTCTTCTTATGGTTAGACCTAACTTTCTGAAATTCCTTATTACAGCATTTTAAAGCCCTTGGATGAGTGTTCAAACTCCACAGTCTCTCAATAATCTGACCCTGCCAGATCCCCATCCTTCCTTTCCACCATTATCTTATCTTTAGATGTTAACATTTTTAGCACTACTAAATTGTGTGTAGTTCTCTTTATATGCAGTGCTGTTTCTTACCTTAGACATATGCTCATGCCATCCCATTTCTAGAATGCTTCTCCTCAATCGTATTTCTATAATCCTAATTGTCCTTTGAGTTTCAAAGCAAATATCATCTCCTCCATAAAGCTTTCCCTGATTATTTCCCTCTCTCTGACATACACACACAGTGTCTTGTCTTACTATCATGTGTTATGTAACTATCAGTTTTCTTGGTGATAGTATACATCTTGGTTACTTTTTATACTCATTGCCTGGCACAGTCTGACAAATAGTATGTAGACACCATGCTTTTCTCCTCTGGCTATTTGCTTATAAAGTTCTCCTCCTTGGGAAAGCATTCTCAAAAACATTTGAGTGCCCCAGATTGCCTTTAGTTAACCCTATGTTCTCCATAACAACATGTACTAGCATTAATAGTAGCACTTTTTATACTATTTTAAATATAAATTTTAAAGTGTGCATAATACAAGTAAGTCCACAAATAATTGTACAGCTCTTTAGCAAGCAAATTATAAGAAGGCCACCAAGATCCCTACCCCTACCTTCTTGTGAGTACACCCTATGTAATCAGCTCACCTTGAATCTGGGCAGGGTATATGATTTTTACAGCATACTCTCTCTCTTGATTAAATTGTGTTCTATAAGACTCTTTCATGGCAAGAGATTCTCCTGCTAGTTTTGAAAAAGTTATCTGTGATTGATTATGTGAGAGAGCCATGTGGCTCAGGTCTAAGGGTAGCTTATAAATGCTGAGAGCAAACAGATTGTGGTTGAAGAATATGTTCTGTATGATATCAAGTCTTAAATTTATTGAGATTTGTGTTATGGCCCAGGATATTGTCTGTCATGTATGTTTCTTGGATACTTTAAAAAAAGTGTATTCTGCCATTGCTGGGTGTGGAGTGTTATGTAATTGTCAATTAAATCTTGTTGGTTGATGATGTTGATTTCTTCTTTCCTTACTGATTTTCTGTTTAGTTCTATAATTATTGAGAGAGAGGTGTTGAAATCTCAGACCATAATTGTGGATTTTTCTACTTTCTTTTCTTATTGTTTTTTTTTTTTAATTTTTCACACTTGTTTTTTGATCCATGAAAATATAGGCGGATTATGTTTTATATGATTATATTTCTCTATATTTCTATTTTATTTGCCATATAGTCTACATTAACTGTTATTAATATACCGACTCCTTACCTTTGGCTAGTATTTCTATATCATTTTCCATTATTTTTTTCTTCCAACCTGCCTATTTCATATTTGAAATGAGTTATTTATAGACAACATATACTCGAGTCATGGAGGTTTGGGGTGTGTGTGTGTGTGTGTGTGTGTGTGTGTGTGTGTGTGTGTGTGTTTAGTTTATTTGTTTTGTTTTGTTTTGTTTTGTTTATCCCCTCTGCCCATCTCTGTATTCTAATTGGTGTATTTAGACTGTTTGCATTAAATGTAATTGTTGATAAGCTAGGGCTTATGTCTGCCTTGTTATTTTTTTGTTTTCTATTTGTTCTCTCTGGTTTTCATTTCTCTGTTTTCTTCTTCCTGACTTTTTATGGATTACTTGAACGTATTTTGAATTTCATTTCGATTATATTTTTTTATTGCATATCTCTATGTGGCTTTAACATTACATATACATAACTTATTACAATCTACTGGTGTCATCATTCTGCTTGTTCCAGTGAAGTATAGAAACTTTACTTCTCTTTACAGTCCTTTATGGTCTCCATGTATATGTTTAAAAATTTATTCTAAATCCATTTTAGAAGCACACTGACAACATTATAGTTTTTCCTTCAACCATCAAATTTAATTTAGAAAATCCAAGAGGGAAAGTGTTTCTATGTTTTCACTTATTAAATTTTCTTCTTCCTTTCTGATGTTCTAAATTTCCTTTTTATATCATTTTCTTTCTATGATTGAGAGAACCTGGGGAATGTAGTTTTCGAGAATCAGCCCTCCACAATACAAACCAGAGCATAAAAAGATGGGAAAGGATCTAAAAGCAAAGGACTAATGACCAGCACAATATGCCCATATTTTCTTCTCAATGAGAACACTGGAAGAACATATTAAGGAATATTTAGATAGTAATATAGTATGTCATTAAATTTTATGTTTCTTTGTAATATGTTTATTTCCCAAATTTCCTGAATTAACCATGTTTTAGTTTTAAAATAGAAGAAAATTATACACCTATTGCTTTTAGAACTTTTTTTGATGACCCAGAAGGAATAATCGACACATATATGCAGCTAATGAATCATTAAACACTGCATCAAAAACTAATGATGTACTTTATGTTGGTCAATTGAATGTAATAATAAAAATTTTTAAAAATACATAAACTTTAAAAAATAATATATGAATATATTCTATATGATCTCAATTATTTTAAACTTGTTGAGATGTGTGTTTATATATATTCATGTGTGTAAATATAAATATGAAATATATACACATATTCACATGTGTGAATATATAACATAATATAATAAAGGAGTTTTTGTTATTTTTTTTAACATACAACCAGTCTTAAAATATTTATATATGGAGCAAAAGAGCCAGTAGCAAAGAGTGAAAATATTTCAGAAAAACAAATGGATAGAAAAAAGATTCAGAACACTGTTGAAAGAGGCAGTCTTGTGTTTTGAGAACTGCTTAGTATAAAGAAGGTCCATCTGCAAGAAGATAACATCAGATCAAAATGATTTCCCCTAAGGGGGCACCTGGGTGGCTCAGTCGGTTAAGCGACTGCCTTCAGCTCAGGTCATGATCCTATTGAGCCCCACATCGGGCTCCCTGCTCGGCGGGAAGCCTGCTCTTCCCACTCTCACTTCCCCTGCTTGTGTTTCCTCTATCACTGTGTTTCTCTCTGTCAAATAAATAAATAAAATCTTAAAAAAAATGATTTCCCCTACCAATATCAATATTTTTTCTTTAATTATGTCTAAATGTATTTCTTTATTATCGTGCCACTTCAATTAGTAAACCTGTGAATAAAGTGCTTTTAATATTAGTTGCTGTTTCTGAGCCTCCAGGTGGCAGTGGCTTAATTGCAGTGGCTTTTGTGACACTAGCAGTCTTAGAATCCAGTGTAAGAAATCATAAAATCATTCTTACACTGCTGGCTTTGCAGCAGAGCCTCACAAACATTCAAATCCCATTTCTCCATATGCTGTGCATGGTATCCTGAGTTCGCTTGACACTGGACTTACATACTAAGGTTTCAAATAGAGGTTTCAAATAGTTAATGCAATTTTTACTTATTTACCAGTAGTGGGAAATACTCTGTAGAAGTTGAGAAACAATGGGACGCTGGGTGGTTCAGTCAGTTAAGTATTTGACTTGATTTCTGCTTAGGTCATGATCTCAGGGTTGTGAGAGGCAGCCCTGCATTGAGCTCCACTCTCAGCTGGTAGTCTGCTTGAAATTCTTTTTCTCCCTCTCCATCTCTGTCTGCCCCTCCCCGTCTCTAAAATAAATACTTATTTTTTTTTTTAAGTTGGGAAACAAAATATCTCCTATGCATTGTTGGCATAGGAGATATTGGTTTGGTTGTCTACCACCTACAAAGTTATTTGGAAACTAAATTAGCAATCACAAATGTCTTGGACAACCTAGGATGAAAAAAGTGAAGTCTCTTCTTCAATTGGATTTTCTCTGTGGCAACCTAACATGCTCTTCACTACACTAGGAATATTTACATGAAAGTGTTAAAAATGGTTCTTTTAGTTGATCCTCTTGTTATGCAGGCTATTTATAGAGTATGCTTAATAGTATCCCCCTCTATTTGTTTTTGCCTCCATTTCGTAATTTCATGCACACACCAACCTTGATAATATTTGACTTTCGGCTTTTGTTCATTTGTTCATTCACTTATCCATTCATTCATTTACTCATGAACTTAAGAAATTATTGCTAAATGCCTATTTCCAGCACTTTGGAAGCAAGATGGGATGTTTCTGTGCTCAATACACATAAAGTCTAATGTGAAAAAGCAGATAATTAAACAAATGGTAACATAGGATTGAAATTTTCTATCATAGCAGTTCCCCAGGGATTCTCTGGAGGAAATTTATATGAACAAGGTATTTTATTGGCATAAATGTACCTCATAAAATCAAAAATGTGGCATTATTCACCCTCTAGATTTGTATTGCAAACTTGGGCTTTTCATAATAGCTCTATTGAGATATAAATTTATATATCATAAAATTTGCCCTTTTAAGTATTCATTTCAGTGGTTATGCAGACATCACCACTATCCAATTTTGAACATTTTAACACTCCAAAAAGAAATCGTACCTATTAGATTCCCTCCTATATCCAGGATTACAACTACTAATCTACTTTATATCTCTGTGGATCTGTGTATTCTAAATATCTTGTAAATAGAATTATACAGTATGTGACCTTTTGTCACTGGCTTCTTTTACTGAGCATAATGTTTTTGAGGTTCATTGATGTTGTAACTATATCAGTAATCCATTATTTTGATTGGTGAGTAATATTCCATTGCATAGATATACCATATTTTGTTTATCCATGCATCATGTGATTATTATTTTATGTTGTTTCCACTTTAGGATATCATTAATACTGTTGCCATGAATATTCATGAACAACTTTATGTGTGAACATGTATTTACTTCCTCTTGGATATATAATTGAGAATAATATAATAGTCCATATGATAACTATATATTTAACATTTTGAGGAGCTGTCAGTATCTTTTACTAAGTGGATGTATCATTCACAGTCCTACCAGCAATGTATAGGGCTTCCAATTTCTCCATATACTTACCAGAACTTTTTATTTTCTGTTTTTCTGGTGGTGGTGTTGTTGTTTTAGCCATATAAGTGAGTATTAACTGGTTTCCCATTTTGGTTTTGATTTTCCACATAACTAATCATGTTTGGCATCATTCCATGCATTTATTGGTCATTTATATATATATACCTATATATACAGTTGTTGTTTGGAGAAATGTCTACTCAAATCCTTTCCTCACTTTTAAATTGCATTATTTGACTTTTATTGACTTGTGTAAGTTTCTCATGTATTCCAGATACTTTTCATTTTATATCTAAGATGGTCTTAACTAATCCAAAATTATAAAGCTTTTCTTCTATAATTTTAGCTCTTACATTTAGATTTATAATCCATTTTTATTTCATTTTCATTGTATGATATAAGGTAGAGTGTGAGCTTCACTCTCTTGCATGTGGATATCTTGTAGTCTCAGGACTTTTTGTTGAGAAAACTATTCTTTCCCTCATTGAGTGTTCTAACACTTTTCTCAAAGTCAACTGACCATAAATTCAAGAGCTCATTTTGGACTCTTAATTCTATTCCAATCCTCTGTGTGTTTATCTTTATATCAGTACAACACTACCTTGTAGTAAATTTTGAAATCCTGAAGTGAGAGTCCTCCAGCACTTCTTTTGCAAGATCGTTTTGATTCTTTTGGATCTTTGGCATATCCAAACAATTTTGGGAACAAGTTGTCAATTAAAAAAAAAATGTAGCTTTGTTTTTTTTTTTTTTTTAAGAGAGAGAAAGAGAGAGAGCGTGCACACATACCCAAGTGGAGGGAGGAGCAGAGACAGTGGGAGAGAGCATCTTAAGCAGGTTCTATGCCCAGCATGAAGCCTGAAGCATCGCTCAATCTCAAAACTCTGAGATCATGACCTGAGCTGAAATCAAGAGTCAGACATCTAACTGAACCACCCAGTGCCCTTAGCTTGGCTTTTTATATGGATTTTTTTTTAATCTGAAGATCAAATTGGGGAGTATAGCCATGATAGCAATAAGTCTTAGTAATCCATGAACATGGAATGTCTATCTGTTTGTTAGGTCTTCTTTAATTACTTCCAACAATGTTCATCATTTCCAGAGTATAAATTTTGCACTTTTTTTCTAATTCTTTATTTAAATTCAGCCTAATTAACATACTATGTTATTAGCTTCAGGGACAGAATTTGGTGATTCATCACTTATTTATAACCGCTAGTGCTCATTACATTGTGCCCTCCTTAATGAGCATCACCCAATTGTCTCTTCCATCCACCTTCCCTTCTATAAATTCTCAGTTTGTTTCTTGAGTTCAGCATCTTTCATGGTTTGCCTCCCTCTCTATTTTCATCTTATTTTATTTTTCCTTCACTTCCCCTCTATTTATCTCTTTTGTTTCTTAAATTCTACATATTAGTGAAATCATATGGTATCTTTCTCTGACTTATTTTGCTTAGCATAATACCCTCTAGTTCCATCCACATTGTTGCAAATGGGAAGATTTAATTCTTTTTGATGGCTGACTAATATTCCTCCATGTGTGTGTCTGTTGTGTGTGTCTGTGTGGTGTGTTTGTGTGTATACCACATATTCTTTATCCTTTCATTATTCAATGAACTTTTGGGCTGTTCCTATAATTTGGCTATTGTAAATAATGCTGCTATAAATATCAGGGTGCATGTATCCCTTTGAAATAGTATTTGTGTATTCTGTGGGTAAATACATAGTAGTAGATTACTGCCTGTGTTCTCCTGTAGGATTTTTATGGTTTCAAGACTCACATTTAGGTCTTTCATCCCTTTTGAATTTATTTTTGTGTATGATGTAAGAAAGTGGCCCAGTTTCACTTTTGCATGTTCTCATCCAGTTCTCCCAACACTGTTTGTTGAAAATACTGTCTTTTTCCCAGTGGATATTCTTTCTTGCTTTGTTGAAGATTAGTTTACCATATAGTAATGGGTTCATTTCTGGGTTTTCTATTTTTTTCTATTGATCTATGTGTCCCTTTTTTGTGCTAGTACCATACTGTCCTGATCACTCCAGCTTTGTAATATAACTCAAAGTCTGGAATTGTGATACTTCCAGCTCTGCTTTTCTTTTTTTCAAGGTTGCTTTGGTTGTTCAGGATCTTTTGTGGTTCCATACATATGTTAAGACTTTTTGTTCTAGCTCTGTAAAAAATGTCAGTGGTATTTTGATAGGGATTGCATTAAATGTGTAGATTGCTTTGGTTGGGCAGTGTCGACATTTTAACAGTATTTGTCCTTCCAATCCATGAGCATGGAATGTTTTTCCCATTTCTTTGTGTGATCTGCAGTTTCTTTCATCAGTGTTGCCTACTTCTCCAAGTAATACATCTTTCACCCCTTTAGTTTATTCCTAGGTATCTTACTGTTTTGGGTGCAATTGTGAATCAGATCAATTTCTTAATTTCTCTTTCTGCTGCTTCTTCAGTGGTGCATGGAAGTACAACAGATCTCTGTACGTTGATTTTGTCCCTGAGACTTACTGAATTTGTGTATCAGTTCTAATGTTTTCTGGTGGAGTCTTTTGGGTTTTTTATATAGTACCATGTGATCAGAAATAGTGAAAGTTTGACTTCTTCCTTGCTGATTTGGATGCCTTTTATTTCTTACTGTTGTCTATTGCTGTGGCTAAGACTTCCAGCACTATGTTAAAAAACAGTGATGAGAGTGGGCATCCCTGTCTTGTTCCTGACCATGAAGGAAAAGCTCTCAGTTTTTCCCCATTGAGGATGATATTAGCTATGGGTTTTTCATTTACGGCTTTTATTATGTTGAGATAAGATCCTTATAAACCCACTTTGTTGAGGGTTTTTGTCATGAACGGATAGGCTTTTTCTGCATCTATTGAAATGATCATGTGGTTTTTTTCCTTTCTTTTATTAATGTTATATGTCACATTGGTTGATCTGGGGACATTGGACCACCCTTTCAGCCCAGGAATAAATCCCATCAATTGTGGTGAATGATTCTTTTAACATACTGATGGATTTTGTTTTCTAGTATTTTGTTGAGAATGTATGCATCCATATTCTTTGGGGATATTGGGCTGTAGTTCTCTTTTTTAGTGGAATCTTTATCTCGTTTTGGTATCAGGGTAATTCAGCCTCCTAAAATGAGTTTGGAAGTTTTTTTCCTTCCATTTCCGTTTTTTGGAACAGTTTGAAAAGAATAGATATTAACTCTTCTTTAAATGTTTGGTAGAAGTCCTCTGTGAGTCCATCTGGCTCCTGGACTTTGGTTTGTTTTGGAAGTTTTTTGATTACGGATTCAATTTCTTTGCTGGTTATCAGTCTGTTCAAGTTTTCTATTTCTTCCTGTTTCAGTCTTGGTACTTTATATGTATCTAAGAATTTATCCATTTCTTCCTGGTTGTCTGATTTGTTGGCTAAATTTTTTCATGATATTCTCTTGATAATTGTATTTCTGTGGTATCGGTCGTTATTTCTCCTCTCCTGTTTCTGGTTTCATTTATTTGGGTCCTTTCTCTTTTATTTTTGATAACTTTGGCTAGGGGGTTATCAATTTTAATATTTTTTTCAAAGATATAGCTCCTGGTTTCATTGATCTGTTCTGTTGTTTTTTAGTTTCTATATCATTTATTTCTGCTCTAATATTTATTATTTCCTTCCTTCTGCTGGCTGTAGGCTTCATTTGTTGTTGTTTTTATACTATTTTGGTGTAAGGTTAGCTTATTTATATGAGATTTTTCTTGCTTCTTGAGGTAGGCCTACATTGCTATTTACTTCCTCTTAAGACCAGTTTTGCTACATCCCAGAGGTTTTGGACCATGATGTTTTCATTTTCCTTTGTCTCCATATATTTTGTTTTATTGCTTCTTTGATTTCCTGGTTGACTTTTCATTTTTCAGTAGCATGTTGTTTATCCTCCATTTATTTGTAGTCTTTCCAACTTTTTCCTTGTGTAGTCAGAAAATATGCAAGGTATGATTTCATTGTTTTTGTATTTATTGAGGCCTACTTTGTGACCTAATATGTGATGTATTCTGGAACGTGCACCTGAAAAGAATGTATATTCTGCTATTTTAGTATGGAACGTTCTGAATATATCTGTTCTGTCCACCTGATCCGGTATGTTATCAAGAGCCATTGTTTCCTTATTTATTTTATATTTAGGATGATATGTCCATTGATGTAGTGGGGTCCTGAAATCCCCCACAATGGACCCATTGTAGACCTAAAGACACCTGCAGATTGATAGTGAGGGGTGGAAGGGTGCCTTGGTGTCTCAGTCAGTTAAGCGTCTGACTTTTGATTTCAGCTCAGGTCATCATCTCAGGGTTGTGAGATTGAACCCTGCAATGGGGCTAAAGATTCTCTCTCCCTCTCCCTCTGTCCCTCCTCTGTTTTCTTAAATAAAAAAAAAAAGATGGAGAAACATTTTTCACACAAATGGATGTCAAAAGAAAGCCAGAGTATCAATACTTATTCAGACAGACTAGACTTTAAAACAATGACTGTAAAAAAGAGACAAAAAAGGGCATTACCTAGTCATAAAGGAGAAAATCCAAGAAGATATACCAGTTGTCAATATTTATGCACCCAACATGGGAGCATCCAAATATATAAAACAATTAATAACAGATATAAAGAAGCTAATTGAAACAAAATAATCGTAGGGGACTTTAAATTTTTATTTTTTTAAGAATAGCTTTTATGGATATAATAGAATTCTTGGTTGACAGTCTTCTTCAACTACTTTGAATATGTCATCTTCCTGGCCTCCATGGTTTCTAATGATAAGTCAGCTGTTAGTGCTTTTGAGGATCCCTTGTGTGGTGTGTAATGAGTATTTTTCTTACTTTTTTTTCAAATTCTTCTATCTGTCTTTCAGAAGTTTGACTGTGATATATCTAACATGGGTATCTGAGTTTATCCTGCTTGGATTTTTGCAAGGCTTGGATGTATAGATTATTTTTCCTCAGAATCTGGAATTTTTTATTTCTGCCCATTTTTTGCTCTCTTCTCATTCTATGGCTCCTGTTATACATATGTTGGTATGCTTTGTGGTTTCCCACAAGTTTCTGAGGTTTGGTTCATTTTTCTTCATTCTATCTATCCTTCAAACTGGATAGTCTGAATTGACATCTTTAAGTTTACTCTGTGGTTGAACCCCTCTAGTGATTTTTAACACTCAGTTGTTCTTTTCAGCTCCAGAATTTCTATTTTTTAAATATTTTCTATCTCTTTATTGATAGTCTCTATTTGGTCTCACATCATTCTCATATATTCCCTTAACTCTTCAAGTATGGTTCTTTTAGTTTTTCAAACATACTTATAATAACTGACTTTAAAAATCTATGTAGGAAATCTAATATCTGGGATTTCCTTTATTTTTTTTTCTTTTGACTACTACTTTCCTTATATGCCATACTTTACTGTTTCTTTCCATATCTTGTAATTTTTTGTTGAGAACTTGATATTTTAAATAATATACTTCAGCAACTCTGGGTATCAAATTCACCCTCCCCAGAGTTTGTTGTTGCTATTTACTGTTGTTGTTGCTGCTGTTGTTTATTTTGTGATTTTCCTGGATTAATTTTGTAAAGGCTATATTCTTTGTCATGCAGAACCATTGAAGCCTCTGCTCAGTTAGTGGTCCTCTAATGATTTGACAGAGATTTCTTTAACTGCTTTGAACCAATGAACCAATAAATGCCAAGGGACTCTGTGTGTGTGTTGGGCAATCTGGCAGTTTACAGCTCTTCCTTACCTTTACTTTTGCTTTTGTAGAGCCTTAGTGGAAGATGGAGTTAAGAAACTGGAGACTTGTCATGTCTCGGGATATATGCACAGCCCTTCACATAGGTGTGACCTTAAGGATTCTCAATACTGTATTTTAAATTGTCGAAAACCCTCCAAAAATAACTCATTTCCTACTTTTTCTCTTTAAGTTTTTTAGTCAGTTTCTTGTTAGCCTCATCAAGTATCATCACCTCAGACAACTATGATTTTAAACAATTGTCACTGATTATTTTAGACAAATATGCTGGAGAGGCATTTTCACACTGATTAAGCTATGAGTCATGTCAAATAAAGAAAAGCCCTCAGTGTGGGACTTTTCCAAGGAGTTGCCAGATAGGTCAAATAGTGATAGTTCTCTGGGGATGGCACTTTTTGATGCTTCAGACTTATTCTCTTGCTTTCAGTGTCTATAATAACTGATTCTCACAGTTACTGTGATTTCAAGTTTGTTGGTTTTCCAGGTTTGTGTGGATCTACAGATAGGAGAATAGGAATAGGGCAAGCTAAAATGCCAAAAAGCTTGATGTTTTTCAGAAATTCATCCATCCTTGGGGTGCTCAGGTGGCTCAGTTGGTTAAGTGACTGCCTTCGGCTTAGGTCATGATCCCGGAGTTCCAGGATCAAGCCCTACATTGGGCTCCCTGCTTGGTGGGAAGCCTGCTTCTCCCCTCTCACTCTCCCTGCTTGCATTCCCTCTCTAGCTGTGTTTCTCTCTGACAAATAAATAAATAAATAATCTTAAAAAAAAAAAAAAAAGAAATTCATCCATCCTTGAATGGATATTCCTCAGATTGTTGCAAGATTTAGTTAGGTTTTGGAGTTCTCTGAGAGTTTATTTTTGACAAATTTTGCTTGTACAGAGGAATATATTTTTGAGGTCCTTATTCCAGCAATGATGAACTGCCTCTCCGTAAACATGAGTTTTTAAAATAAATTTTGCTCTCTGGCACCAGGGTGGCTCAGTCAATTAAGTGTCTGCCTTTGGCTCCGGTAATGACCCCAGAGTCCTCGGATCAAGCTCCGTATTGGGCTCTCTGATCAACAGGGAGTTTGCTCTCTCTACCCTTGCTCATGCTGTGTGTGTGTGTGAAATAAATAAAATCTTTTAAAAACAAATTAATTAATTCTGATCCCTTATACAATGTGACCTTGATATAGATACGCATCTGTAAATAGGAGTGGCTATATCATTGGCAAGATCTTTGCATGCATATGAATAGTCTTCCCTGGATTGTTCTTGGGAAAGTGCAATATTGATACTTAAGTGATACAGTTTGTGTTTTATCTGTTTCTTTATTTCTAGAGTGTGGTTGTCTCTTTTAAGGTTCAAACTCTTGTTTTCACACTGATGGCGGATCAAACGATGTCAATTTTTTAGTTACAACAAGCAGAGATTCATCTTGTAACTTAAGTACTTATTATAATTTAAATGTAGATTAAAAATCAACTATATCCTTCAATTGTAGGATTATATGTGCACAAATAGCCATTTTATAATAAAATAGAATTTATTTTTAAAATGAAGTGATGAGGGGCGCCTGGGTGGCTCAGTTGGTTAAGTGGCTGCCTTCGGCTCAGGTCATGATCCCAGAGACCCGGGATCGAGTCCCACATCAGGCTCCCTGCTCGGCGGGAAGCCTGCTGCTCCCTCTCTCACTCCCCCTGCTTGTGTTCCCTCTCTTGCTGTGTTTCTTTCTGTCAAATAAATAAAATATTTTAAAAAATTAAAAAAATAAATAAAATGAAGTGATGAGTCATAAGATTCAAAAACTTTGAAAGCACCAAGCTAGAGATAGACTTAAAAATGAATGAACTTCTATTTTGCTCCTATCTCATTCACCAAGAAGAGATTAATCATACATGTGGAAATGGTAAACTAAATAGTAATGAGAGAGCCCAATCCTCATGAAAAATGTTCTAGGCCCATATCAGGAAAGTAATTCTGAGTCCTGAAAGAACGTGTCCATTTGATCAAGGAAGCAATGTCAATTACTGATGAGAAGCCATGAAGCAGATGGAAGAAATGCCAGAAAACTAAAGTTGGAAAATGAGTCTCATTTTCCAAAAGGAGAAGAAACTAAAGGTCAGTGGGTGGAAGTGAAAGTAAACTTCAGAAAAAAGTATTCTAGATTGGCTACTTAGGAAATTACTCTATCATTTAAAGCATATGTTGATTTTTGCAAAATATTAGAATTATTTCATGGCATCCTCATGGACAAGGTGGTGGCACATAACTATAACTTAAGACAACTGATAAATGATTTAATGTCTTCCTTGATATTTCCATTGGGCTGCTGCTGAACTGTGTCATTTTTATCTTCTGTATGCTAAAAGCATATGTATAAAATGCATAGTTTGCATTATTATGGGGAAAATAGTGAGATGAGATCAAATGGCAGAAAAAGGATGAAGATTATCTTGATCACAGAAAAACCAAAAAGATGAAATTTAAAAGAAGACATGAAAACTCACTACATTTAGGTCCCAATGTTAGATTATTAAAATCAGAATATGGGTACTATCTTTTTAAACTGATAATATTAAGAAAAATTTTTACCATAGAATGAAGCACTGTGTGGAATGAAATAGTAGATTTTATGATTCCTGAGTTCTCTTCCAATCCTAAAATTTGGAGATTATTTATATGAACTGTTTAAAAGAAGAAAAGTTGAAGTATTTTATTAACTGACAGAAATGATATAAGTATAAAATATATGGAACTCTGTTATCCCAAGGTAAAGTATTAATTTTTAGCTATATCACTCTGCAATAATTCTTCCTTTATTTTGATGCCTAATATCATTTAAGACCTGATATTGGATAGGAGTATCACTCTTAGAGCAATTAGTATGCATGTGTAGATAGATGTCACATTACTTCGTTAATTTTGGCTTGCAAACCCTATGCTAAAAGTAAAGAAAAGAAAAATAATTTACTCTTGCAAAAATAACTTTAAGTATTCAAATTGAACCATCACTATTTTAAATTGTAGCTATGTGATTTCACCTAAGGAAAGAAACTAAATGAGTCCATGCTAATGCATTATTGGTATGTGCAGAACAAGAAGAACAAATCACAAAAATTTTCCCACTTAATTATTGTGCTAGAAATTCATTGTCATATTATTGACCTATTTGGTCATGCCCAAGTTAATCATGTCTGAACCTTTCCCAGTGGGAAATAAGCTTGTTCACTTCCTGTCTTGCAAGAATATCAACTAAAACCCAGTCACATATGCCTATAGCCCTATCACTGCAGCCCACCGTAACCATCATCTCCAACAGCGAGACTGCAGTCTGCAGTGAGCCCGGGAGACTTAGTGTCAGAAACTCATCACTTCCTGTGTCCTTTTTTTTTCTCCATTCTGCTCAATCATTTGCCACATTATATTAAACCTAACTCTGTTTGCCAAAGCCCTCCCTGCTTTCCCTTTGCAAGGAGCTGTTTTGAAATACTGAAACAGAGTTTACATGCAGTAACACACTAGTAAGCCGGCAACTTTAGTCTCTTATTAAAGTCAAGCATGTGTCTTTGTTTCATGTTGTTAATGATGTGGAACCATAGAGGCCCGAGTATATTTCGCCTGGACGGTGTGGGAGCAAATGCTGAGAGCTCATTACTTGGCTCCCCATTGGAATCCTGCAGGCTCCCGCTCATTGAGGAGACTGTGGGGGCTTTGACAGAATTATTATACTGAATATTTTTAGACTCATTAACTATATCACCAAAGCAAAACATCTCTTCCTTAGATGCAAATGGCTGCAGCTACTGTGACTTTGCTTTAGTTATTGCAGAAAAAAGGATGAAGCTTGAAAACAACTTAAGAAAAAGACTTTTCATGCCTGATTGTTTGATTTTGCAACTTATATTGGGACTGTCTGTGGCTGTTTTGCCACATTTGAGCCACTTGTATAGAGCGTTATTTGCAAAGATAAACACATTCATATCCTCATATTAAGCAATAATCAAAATCTTTTTTTTAATTTTCTATGTGCCCTATAATGCAATTCTGGATGTGAAGCTTTGATGATTATACTTTGAGCTGAGGGTTATGATATTCATTCCCGAGATTATAGAGTAACTTTTGGTGCCTGACCTAAATCTAAACTGAGAATGAGTGTGTAGTTAAAATAATAATTTGGGGGAATAGCTGTTCTCTAATTCGGGAATTGTAACATATGCTGCCTGGCATGAAAGCTGACACACTGTCTTAGATCATTACAATACCTTAACACAGCAGTCTGATTTAAGGTTGAAGAGCAAGAAAGGAATTTCAACTTACCTCCAGACTGTCTTGCTCTTGTGGATTTCAGTTCAACTTTAATATTACTTTATTGAGGCTTTTGGTGATTTAATTTAGGCTTAAAAATCCCTTAAAGAAAAAAATGCATACCTTAAAATTAGTTCTTTAAAGCAAGGACAGAGCACTGCATTTATGATACCATTTGCTATGGAAGTTAAGTTGGATCTATATAGAATTTCATACTTCCAAAAATAAATTAAGTTTCAGTACTTTGATGGAGAGTCTTTAATTTCTCATATATGGCTGTTTACCAATGTGTCAAACAATTTGCCACCTCTAGCACTTAGGCTGAGATGTGTTCTCTGGACATGTAAACACTAAGATTTGATCTGATATATTTTGTACTTTAATGAAAAAATTGTTTGTGCACTAATATTCAATGCCTTGGAAGAAATACACTTTGATTTTATTTGCGGTTCATTTCTCACACTACAGTGCTTTGACAATGGTGACAGTGACTTCATACATCAAGAATTTCTCCTGCTTTCCATGACCGCCAGGGAATTTGAGGGGAATACTTTACATCTGAAACATGTTTTCCTTTGGGATTCCACCATTAGAATAACAGGTCTGATCAGTAGCCCATTATGAAATAGAACTTCTACAATGGAAGAGAGAGAGAGAGAAGGGAAAAAAAATCTTAAAAAACAATCGTATAATAATAAACTACAAAACTGGGAATTTTACATGCATATTAGATTTATACTATATCTTTTAGAACTCCAGTACTCTTTCTTGGGAAGTTCCAAGACCCTCTCTTCTAATATCAAGAAGATAAAAAAACATTGAATAGTGTGAAGTAGGAAGTGTTTAATTTGGATGATTAGAAGACAGTGATAATGTGGCCAATGTCATGGAATAGTTTTTTGGAAGAATTCGCTTCATACGGAGTCCCAGGGAGATGCCTCAAAATTCCCATCAGTGTTTCTAAAAATAATTATGAGACAAGGTATGCATCAATTCCCAAAGATTTTTGTACTTCTTACAAATAAGAATTCAAACATAAATCTTACTTCTAAAATATCTGAAGCACCATCATTTATTTAAAAATGTGTTATAAATCTGAGTTAAAGACATTCTTTTAAATATTAGAGGTACAATAAGGAAAAATAAATAAGTATTCTTGTCCAACAAGATACAACAACAAACAAGATAAGTCAACATATAGCGTGTTAAGAAATAGATCCACAATGTGGCTAGGAAGTGTTGATGTTGGGGGTGGGATCCTAGATGGGACAGTCAGAGAAGGATTAGATGAGACAGATTCCTCTGAGTAAATATATGAAGGAATCAAGAGAGCTAGTTATGTGTATATTTAGGGGAAGAGTATTACAGTAATATAGTATCCACACAGTTGTTAAGAGAAGAGCATATCTGGAAAAAGAAAAGGAGCAAAGGGCTAATATGAAGGAGCAAAAAGGAAGCAGAGGACAGAGAGTAATTAAGAGCCAATTGATTTATTTGTTTTGTTTTATTTTCTACAGATTTTTATTTATATTCCAGTTAGTTAAAATGGAGTCTAATATCAGTTTCAGGTATAGCATTTAGTGATTCATCACTTACATACAGTATCCAGTGCTCCTTACAACATGCCCTCCTTAATACCCATCATCCATTTAACCTATCCCGGCCCACCACCCCTCCAGTAACCCTCAGTTTGTTCTCTGTAGTTAAGAGTATGTTTCTTGGTTTGCCTCCCTTTTCCTCCCTATGTTCATTTGTTTCATTTATTAAATTCCACATGTATCGTATTCAGCATATTTCTCTCTTCTTTCATCCACACCATTGTGCTGGCAAGATTTCGTTCTTTTTGATGGCTGAAAAAATATTCTAGTAATATTCTAATACTCTTTTTATAGAGTATCACGTCATCGTAAATAGTGAAAGTTTGACTTCTTCCTTGCTGATTTGGATGCCTTTTATTTCTTTCTGTTGTCTGTTGCTGTGGCTAAGACTTCCAGCATCATGTTAAAAAACAGTGATGAGAGTGAGCATCCCTGTCTTATTCCTGACCATGAAGGAAAAACTCTCAGTTTTTCCCCATTGAGGATGATGTTAGCTATGGGTTTTTCATATATGGCTTTTATTATGTTGAGATATGATCCTTATAAACCCACTTTGTTGAGGGTTTTTGTCATGAACGGATGTTGTACTGTGCCATATATATCTGTGTATAAGTACCACATCTTGTTATCCATTCATCAATCATTGGACACTTGAGCTAATCAAACTGGACGCATGATTGTACCTGCCATTTACTTCTTCCTCTACAACCTCTTGGTGGTAGACATCTGTTACACCTCTAGTGGAGTTCCTAGATGCTGGTATACTGCCACTGGAGAGGAAGACCATCTCCTTCACCTGATATGGGACCTACCTCTTCTTGCTGGCCCTGGGAAAGTACCATACTGTCTTGATCAGTCCAACTTTGTAATATAACTTGAAGTCTGGAATTGTGACCTCCAGCTCTGCTTTCTTTTTTTCAAGGTTGCTTTGGTTGTTCAGGATCTTTTGTGGCTCTATACATATCTTAAGAAATATTGGTGGTATTTTGATAGGGATTGCATTAAATGTGTAGATTGCTTTGGTTGGGTGGTGTTGACGGGGTTTTTTGTTTGTTTGTTTGTTTGTTTGTTTTGACATTGATTCAGTGTTTATTCAGCATTTCTCAAAGACTTTGCATGCAAAGGTCATTTCACAGACATTGAGAATATATGAAGGCTCTATAGTTTAAGTGTTTTAACAATCGTGACTTAAGACAAAGTTTAAATTATGAAAAAGTATACTCTCACATCAGCAGGAAGGGTGATGATACTGTTTTTGGTATTTAACCAGGACTTGTATATCTGGCTCTGTGAGGGAAGGTCAGTTCTGCTTTCAGTTATTTTTTCTTTTTACCATTTTAGAAAAGTCTGAACTTAAAATTATACACCAGAAGTCACCACAGAAAACGGTACAGTGGTTCTTCAAAAATTGAAACCAGAATTGCCATACGACTGAATAGTCCCACTTCTAACAATATTTGTCCTTCCAATCCATGAGAATGGAATGTTTTCCCATTTCTTTGTGTGATCTGCAGTTTCTTTCATCAGTGTTGCCTACTTCTCCAAGTAATACATCTTTCATCCCTTTGGTTTATTCCTAGGTATCTTACTGTTTGGGGTGCAATTGTGAATCAGATCAATGTCTCAATTTCTCTTTCTGCTGCTTCTTCAGTGGTGCATGGAAGTACAACAGATCTCTGTACGTTGATTTTGTCCCTGAGACTTACTGAATTTGTGTATCAGTTCTAGTGTTTCTTGGTGGAGTCTTTGGGGTTTTTTATAGAGTATCATGTCATCAGAAATAGTGAAAGTTTGACTTCTTCCTTGCTGATTTGGATGCCTTTTATTTCTTTCTGTTGTCTATTGCTGTGGCTAAGACTTCCAGCACTATGTTAAAAAAAGTGATGAGAGTGGGCATCCCTATCTTGTTCCTGACCATGAAGGAAAAGCTCTCAGTTTTTCCCCATTGAGGATGATATTAGCTATGGGTTTTTCATATATGGCTTTTATTATGTTGAGGTATGATCCTTCTAGACCCACTTTGTTGAGGGTTTTTGTCATGAACATATAGGCTTTTTCTGCATCTATTGAAATGATCATGTGGTTCTTTTCCTTTCTTTTATTAATGTGATATATCACATTGGTTGATCTGGGGACATTGGACCACCCTTTCAGCCCAGGAATAAATCCCATCAATTGTGGTGAATGATTCTTTTAACATATTGATGGATTTTGTTTTCTAGTATTTTGTTGAGAATGTATGCATCCATATTCTTTGGGGATATTGGGCTGTAGTTCTCTTTTTTAGTGGAATCTTTATCTCGTTTTGGTATCAGGGTAATTCGGCCTCCTAAAATGAGTTTGTAAGTTTTTTCCCTCCATATCCATTTTTTGGAACAGTTTGAAAAGAATAGATATTAACTCTTCTTTAAATGTTTAGTAGAAGTCCTCTGTGAGTCCATCTGGCTCCTGGACTTTGGTTTGTTTTGGGAGTTTTTTGATTATGGATTCAATTTCTTTGCCGGTTATCAGTCTGTTCAAGTTTTCTATTTCTTCCTGTTTCATTCTTGGTACTTTATATGTTTCTAAGAATTTATCCATTTCTTCCCGGTTGTCCGATTTGTTGGCTAAATTTTTTCATGATAGTCTCTTGATGATTGTTTGTATTTCTGTGGTATCAGTTGTTATTTCTCCTCTCCTATCTGGTTTCATTTATATGGGTCCTTTCTCTTTAATTTTTGATAACTTTGGCTTGGGGGTTATCAACTTTAATATTTTTTTCAAAAATATAGCTCCTGGTTTCATTGATCTGTTCTGTTGTTTTTAGTTTCTATATCACTTATATCTTTTTAATTTTACTTTAAATTTATTTTATTTTTTCAGTGTTCCAAGATTCATTGCCCATTCCCCACACCCAGTGCTCCATGCAATAGGTGCCCTCAGTAACCACCACCAGGCTCTTTCATCCCCCCACCCCTCCCTCGAAGTCCCTCAGTTGGTTTCTGTGTCCAAAATGTCTCATGTTTCGTTTCTCTCCATGAATTACCCTACTTCCCATTTACTTTCCTTCTCCTAATGTCTTCTATATTACCCCTTATGCACCACAAGTAAGTGAAACCACGTGATACTTGACTTTCTCTACTTGGCTTATTTCACTCAGCATAATCTCTTCCAATCCAGTCCATGTTGTTCCAAACTTGGGTATTTATCCTTTCTGATGGAGATATAATATTCCATTGTATATATGGACCACATCTTCTTTATCCATTCATCTGTTGAAGGGCACCTTGGCTCTTTCCACAGTTTGGCAATTGTGGCCATTGCTGCTGTGAACATTGGGGTACATATGGCCCTTCTTTTTACTACCTCTGTATCTTTGGGGTAAATGCCCAGTGGTGCAATTGCAGGGTCATAGGGTAGTTCTATTTTTAATTTTTAAAGGAATCTCCACACTATTTTCTAAAGTGGCTGTACCAACTTGATTCCCACCAACAGTGTAGGAGTGTTCCCCTTTCTCTGCAGCCTCTCCAACACTTGTTGACTTGTTAATTTTGGCCATTCTGACTGGTGTAAGATGGTATCTCAGTGTGGTTTTGATTTGAATTTCCCTGAGAGCTAGTGACAATGAACATTTTTTCATGTTTCTGTTAGCCATTTGTATATCTTCTATGAAGAAGTGCCTCTTCATGTCTCTTACCCATTTTTTGATGTGTTCATCTTTTTGGATGTTGCGTTTGAGTAGTTATTTATAGATCTTGTATATCGGCCCTGTGTCTGTAGTGTCATTTGCAAATATCCTCTCCCATTCTGTAGGTTGCCTCTTTGTTTTGCTGACAGTTTCCTTTGCTGTCCAGAAACTTTTTATTTTGATGAAGTCCCAGAAGTTCATTTTTGCTTTTGTCTCCTTTGCCTTTGGTGACGTGTCTTGAAAAAAGTTACTGTGGCTGATGTCAAAGAGGTTACTGCCTATGTTCTTTTCCAGGATTTTGATGGATTCCTGCCTCACGTTGAGGTAATGTGGCAGGATACAAAATCAATGCACAGAAATCAGTTGTGTTCTTATACACTAACAATGAAAATATAGAAAGGGAAATCAGAGAATCGATTCTGTTTACTATAGCACTAAAAACCATAAGATACTTAGGAATAAACCTAACCAAAGAAGTCAAGGATCTGTACTCGAGGAACTACAGAACACTCATGAAAGAAATTGAAGAAGACACAAAAAGATGAAAGACCATTCCATGCTCATGGATCGGAAGAATAAACATTGTCAAAATGTCTATACTGCCCAGAGAAATATATACTTGCAATGCCATTCTGATCAAAATTCCACCAACATTCTTCAAAGCGTTGGAAGAAACAATCCTAAAATTTATATGGAACCAAAAAAGACCCTGAATCGCTAAGAAATTGCTGAAGAAGAAAAACAAAGCTGGGGCATCTTGTTACCTGACTTCAGGCTTGATTACAAAGCTGTGATTACCAAGACAGCATGGTACTGGCACAAAAACAGAGAAATAGACCAATGGAACAGAGTGGAGAGCCCACATATGGACCCCCAAATCTATGGTCAAATCATCTTTTACAAAGCAGGAAAAAATATCCAGTGGAAAAAAGACAGTCTCTTCAATAAATGGTGCTGGGAAAATTGAACAGCTTACATATAGAAGAATGAAACTAGACCCTTCTCTTACACCACACACAAAGGCAAACTCAAAATATATCACTTATTTCTAAGAAGCCATATTAAATAGAGCCTTGCAAGCTATTTACTTTTCTGCAGAGTAAGATTGAAAAGCTGTGAGGATTTTGAACAGATTTATGACAAAATCTAAATTAAAGTTCAACTGGGTCACTTTGTTTGCTGGATTCAGAATGGACTGAAAGGAGTTATAGACCTAAATAGAGAGGCGATTTTAGTAATCCAGAAAAGAGATCATGGTAACTTGGATCAAGGTGGTACCTGTGGCTGTATGGGGAAGTCGTTAAATTCTGGATATATTTTAAAGATAGAGACAATAGAAATTTCTAAAGACCAGATGATAGGAGGAAGAAAAATAGGAGAGTAAAGGACGATGTGGATGGCTTGCCTAAGCAAGCAGAAGAACGAAATTGCCTTTAAGAAAGGGAAGACTGCAGAGAAGGCAGGTTTAGGGGAAAGTATCAGGAGCTCAGTTTTGATTTAAAACTTGAGATGCATTTCAGACATCCAAGTGGAAATACATGGTAGACTGCTGACATGTAATTTTTAAGTTCAGCAGAAATGTTCTTGCTGGAGATAATGACATGAGAATATTCCATATATGATATTTATAATCATTACACTGAATGATATAGTCTCAGAATACGGAAGTTGTTGGTTACCCTGATAAGAGTTTTAGCTGAATTATAAGGGAGTAACAAAATCTAGTTAGAGCAGTTTCAAGAGAAAATGAGGGAAGAAACTGTGGAAATATGAATATAGACACTTTTCCCAAGTAGTTTTTTATGAACATAAAGTGAGAAATAAATACCAGACAATGAAATGTGACCCAGAAAGGGTCTCTTTTTCCAAAATGTTTGTACACTAATACAAATGATCAAGTAGAGAATGTTGAACTGATGTGCCAGGAGATTTAGGGAATAATTGAAGATTTCTGAAATACCATCCTTTGAGTTGTTCACAGAGGGTGAAGTCTACTTTTCAAGTTGAGAAATTCGCCTTCACTAGGAGATCCACAGTAACAGAAGAGAAAGTATAATATACTGGCACAAAGATAAGTGAGAGATAGATGCTGGAGTTTGTGAAGGTTTGTTTTTGTTTTTGTTTTGTTTTTGTTTTCCTTAATGTTTTTCAGTGAATTGGAAAGCAAAGTTCAGTTACGACTAAGGATGGAGGAGGAGGTACTGGAAGTTTGAGGAGAGAAAAGAAAGTATGAAATTGTGGTCTAAGCAAGAAGAAGACCTATGCAATAAAATCATAGTTTTTTCATGTACCCCAGGACTGTGAGAACTCTTTTCTGCTGGCTGGGATCTACCGCCACCTCCTATTTGACAGCAATTGAAGAACCAATATAATTTAAGTCACTGGATAAAGATTAAGGGGTCCTATTTTTTTTTAATCTTGAGTTGCAGCACTCTTTAGGCAAATGGTTTAAGCAATGACAGACCAGCTACAGAAATCATCAGTAAGTACCTGAACTTTAGCTTGAAATTTACAAGAAATTTCCATTTACAAGAAGTTGCCTGTTTCTAAGTCAGAGAGAAAAGTAATTTTTAACTCCCATAATCACATGAAAATTGATTTATATATCCTTTACTGTATACATTGTAAAATCTTGACCATAGAGCCCCAAGATCTACTCCTATTATTACAACTGTACTTTTTATGCTGAGATAGGAAGGTCACAGTCCTAGCTGTTAGGTAGAGAAAGATATGAAACTTTTTGTGGAAATGGGATGTTTACATGACTTCTATGTATGAATTACTCCTTCTCCTAAATAGTAACAGTTTGTAGAAGTTTTTTGTATTAGTGCTTTTCGCTATTTTCTATTGTTGTACAGCAAATTACTGCAGATTTAGCAACTTACACAATATCACAATTTCCATCGATCAGAAGCTTAGGCATAGTTTCACTGGGTCCTCTGTTCAGGATCTCATAAGATTACACTCAAGTTGTCAGCAAAGCTGTGTTCCTTTCCTAAGGTCGTGATCCTCTTCTAAGGTCACATGTTGCTGCCCATACTCAGTTTTTTCTCGCTGACTACCAGCCAGGGATCACTCTCAGCTCCTGAGACTCTGACAAATCCTAGCTTCATTGTAGCCCTGTCACCAGCCCTCTAACAATAATAGTGCTTACTTCTTCAAGACCAACAGGGTCCACTCTCCCTCTGTCTGCTAAGACAGAGTTATGCAACTATATAACCTAACATAATCGTCAGAGTGACACCCTATCACTGTTGCCATATTTTACTGGCTAGTAGTAAATCACAGGTTTTTCCTGCACTCAAAGGGATTCTACAAGGCCATGACACACTGGGAATCATCTTAGAATTCTGCTAACACAGTGGTATATAGAGTATTCCTTCAGATAATGCATCTATCTCCAAAACACTTGATTTATAAAAAGCACTTGCTAAATGTAAACTGTTATGACTACCGTTGTTTATATGATACCTAAACACAGCAAATAATTGTAGTTTTAATATTCATTTTTTAAAAAATTTTATTAAATTGAGAATTTAATTTAATTTAATGAAAAAATTCATTAGACATTTATTTGTACATTTCTCTCTGATGGATTGTTACCTTATATATAAATTAGCTCACACAATGCATTGAAACTTTAGGATTTTTCCCCCTTAAAACATACCTCTTAATAAACATTCTGAGGTGAAAAGTCAAACCAAAACAATTCAATCTTTTTTTCTAAGATTTTATTTATTTATTTGAGAGAGAGAAAGCAAACATGTGCAAAGGGGAGAGGTAGAGAGGAAAGGAGAAGCAGACTTACAGGGAGCTCAACATGGGGCTCAATCCCGTGATTGAGATCCCTGAGATCATGACCTGAGCCAAAGGCAGATCCTTAACCAACTGAGCCACCGAGGGGCCCCTTTAATCTTAAATAAGTTTAGATATCTTAGCCTGTTACATAATGGCTGAGTAGTAATCAACAATTTTATCCTAAAGATGACTTGCTCTAAAATATTTAATGCAATAAACAATTGAATCTCACAGATCCTTATATATGGGAACTAGTAAATTAGATTATAAATTAATCTCATGTTGAAAAAGGAATTTATTTCTCCTTTTGAAACATAACCTTTTATTTAAAAATATGTAATTCTATCTAAACTTAAGTGAAAGGCAACAAAATCATTTGGGAATATAACATATTTATATTCCATACTGTACTTTAGTTCTTGTTCTAGTTCTTCACTTGTGGCAGGAATTGTATAGTAAAGATGGTTATTTTCTCTTTTATTCACAAAAGTAGAACTGTAGCAGTAAGTAGCACATATTTATTTTGGATAGTATAAGAATAAATGAGATGATTGAATTTTTTTCCCAATAGGCTCTTATATCAAAATTGCTAGTATGTGAAACAACTGCATTTACCTTCCTTAGATAGCTGCTGTATTAGTCAGGATTCTCCAGAGAAATAAATGTGTGTGTGTGTGTGTGTGTGTGCGTGTGCGTGTGTGTGCATGTGAACGTGTGTGCACGAACATGCGTATGGAGGGGAGAGAGAGAAAGAGAAAGAAGTATTTATTTTAAAGAATTGTCTCACATGATTATGGAAGCTGGTGAATTCAAGACCTGTAGGGTAGGCTGGAAGGCTGGAAACTCAGAGAACTGTTGCAGTTCAACTCTGAAGGCAGTCTGCTGGCAGAACTTTCTCTCTTGGGAGACTTCAGTCTTTTTTTATAAGCCTTCAACTGATTAGATGAGATCCACTCATATTATGGAGGGCATTTTGCTTTACACAAGGTCTGCTGATTTAAATGTTAATCCTATTCCAAAAAAATACTTTTATGGAAACATCAAAAATGCATTTAATCAAATATCTGGGTACCATGGCCTAATCAAATTGACATATAAAATTAACCATTGTACCTGCCTTCCCTGCAACACCCACCCCCTCATAATGTGTGCAAATATTATTAATGTTAATATGATCCATTAAAGAGATTTTACATGATTCCCAAGGTGAAGAGCCTATAATCAAAATTAAAGAGTTTTGAATTATGCCTTTAAATTTCTGTAAATTGGAGTGGGGTGAGTTCTGCCATTTCATTGTCATTTATATTCCTTTAATATACATAACTTTGAATTTCCTGCAAGTTTAACATTTGTATTAATTCATTTCTAATATGTTCCTGCTGTCTGCTCTTTGCTCATTTTTTCTGTTGACGTATTATTCTTTTTTCTTACTGGTTTGTATGATCTGTTTATATCATATTTTCCACTTTTTTTGCTTTAGTATTTTCTAAATTCAAATTTTGGAATTTTCTTAATACAGTCTTTTAAATTTTGCTTGTGGTCAAATGCATCTGGATTTTTCTTTTTTATTCTACTGTTTTATATTTAGAAAACTCTTGCCTGTTCCATGATCAATTAAAAATCTCTCTGGATTTTCTTTTTGTTCCTATGGTTTAATTGTTTGTTTTAACTCTTCAAGTCATATTTTACCAGTTTGAAATCATATTATGTTTGCAGTTTGACATCTACATTATTCAAACAAAATTATATATTGAATGTTTCACATAAAATGAAATATTTGGTATGTGACATGAGCTAAATATATGATTGATACTTTTCCAAATTTCCAGTTTCCTTAACATTGTTGATGTGGTCTGCTTTCTTTAACTTAAATTTCTTGCATATTAAGTCCTAACTCAGTGTTCTTAGTTAAGATTGCTTAATATCCTGTGCTTAAGTTTCTCTGTAAATAATATAAGAATATTAATAAGTGTCTAACTCAGGTTTATGAGGCAGTTAAAAAATAATAATACATATAAAGTACTTAGAACAGTGCCTGGCAATATTAATAGCTCATTAATGTTAAATGTTAGTATTACTTCATTTATTTCACAATTATTAGTTCAGATTCACTGGTGTACCTGTTAACCCCATATTTTGATTATGGTTTTAGTATATATCATATAGCAGCATCTTCCACTTTACTGTTTATTCTGCCAAAAACATAACAAAAATATGCATTCTTTGTACTTCTACATCTTTAATATGCCAGATAAATTTTAAAGTCACTTTTAAATACCCACCCCCAGATAAATTCCATTGGTATTTTGTTTTGGATTAAGTTGTACCTCTGATTTAATATAAGAAGAACTGTAAGGGGAAACAGTGAGGTTATGCAAGCTTGTTCAATATCACAATAGTAAGAGCTGGTGCCATGACTGAAACAAAGGCAGTGTTTAATAATAAAATTATATTTTTAAATTATCCTTTGAGGAATTACATTCAGGACTGAATCCATGTATTTAAATAATAATTGCTTTTTTGTAAAATTTTGTAAAACTTATTTAGCTTCTGGCCTCTTCCTCACAGTGATATCTACAGAGCCTCATGACATCTTCACTGACTGTTTCCGTCCTCATGTAACTCCCTCTGCCTTTGATGATCCTGTCTCCCTCTTATAAGGGCTCTTACAATTACATTGGGCTCACCTAGAAATCCAAGATAATCTCTTCATCTCAGTGTTCTTATTATATCTGTAAAGTCCCTTTGTGGTATTAGGTAATATAGTCACAGGATCCAAGTTTTAGAATGGACACCTTGAGAAAGAGGGGACATGGTTTA
The DNA here is from genome assembly GCA_004023965.1 of Spilogale gracilis. Taxonomy (NCBI): domain Eukaryota; kingdom Metazoa; phylum Chordata; class Mammalia; order Carnivora; family Mephitidae; genus Spilogale; species Spilogale gracilis. The sequence continues at coordinate 17,507 of PITA01003792.1, read as the reverse complement.
CCCTTCCACCGTGTGCTTTCTCTTACCCTGCTATGGTGCTAAGAAATATGTTGCTACAACTGGGAGCAAAGCAAACAATATCTTTAGCTTAGTATGCTTAGAATATACTGACAAAATATGCATGTTAAAAAGATTTATGATTCAATGTAACACATGCTTTATTAGAGATCATATTAGACCTCTATGAGAACATGGAGGAGGAAGAATTTTCTTTCTGCCTAGGGCAGAGAGCCTCAGGAAAGAAAGGCTTCTTAATAGAGTAGTGTGATCTCTTTTGTAATATAGGACTATATTGTACAGAGTTAAACCTGTAGTGATGGTTCAACAGACATATAGCTAATAAAATTTTACAGTGTACTATTTGTTGTAATTGAAGTGAAAAGAACCTAGCTTCCTTGGCACTCATTGAAGGCTTTATATTTATTAATTAAATTAATCAAATAATATTTGTTGAGGACTTTCCATATACCTTGCCCTGAATGAGGTGTAGGGAACACAAAAATGATTATCACACAACCATGCACTCAAGGACCTAATAATGGTCTAACAGAGAAAGCAGACATTCAACCAACTACCATTGGTTGGTCCGTCTCAATTCAAAAAAAATTCTTTCTTTTTCTTCAGAAATCTACTCATATTTTCAGTGTCCATCAGATACCTTATTTTTCCTCGCTTACTAAAAGACTTTAAAATTTTCTCAGCTATCATCTTGACTTTTTTTTTAACTTCCAAAACAAATTTTGAATGCCCATGAACTATGGTTTAGGAGTGCCATAAATAGTTTTGTGTGTCAGCATCTGTACTTTGAATTTAACCCTCTGATTTTAAGTTTGGCTTGAAACTTGTATTTAGAAATATTCAAGAAGTTTATCCCATTTTATAATGTATTTCAGAAACAGTGAAATCTTATTGATTTGATAATCCCACATATCATGTAATGAGCATAACAAGCTGTCAAAAGAATAAGGGAGTGACTAGATCTCCACAAAGCTCATTTACTCAGAGTAAAAGAAAAAAAATTGTTTGATTTGACAGTACTTACACTAACATGACAGAAAATATAATAAAATTGGTTCAACTATTACACTTTCATTTATTCTAGGAACTATGACTGTCTACAATTTGAATTTATAGCTTATGTAGCCACTTTTGAGGTATGATTTGAGAGGACTGGAAAGTTTCCATTATTTCTATACTATTTCCACAACCACATACAGTATAAAAATTAGTATTTCAGTAGATATGTTCCCTTGGGTAAAGCAGTGTTCAGATTCCTTTTTTAAATTATGGGATAACATAAAACTCTGGGAGTATCAAGTCCATTTGCCCCCGTAGATTGTAAACTCTATTAGTATTCATTGTCCTGGACTCTTGTTCATCACTGTGTAGCTGATACCTTGAAAATTTATAGGCACACAGTAGTTGCCTAAGTTAACTGTTGAATTTATCCAGCAATTATTATCAAGTGTTGTGGTTAAAAGTATAGGATATGAAGTCAGATAGATGTGGATTTTAATCTAGCCTTTATCATTACATAGCAAGTCTTTTTTTATTGAGGTATGACTGATATACAATATTACGTTAGCTTCAGGTATATGGCATAGTGATTCAACATTTGTATACAATACAAAATGGTCACCACAATAAGTCTAGTTACCATTTGCTATTTTACAAAGGTAACACAGTATTACTGACTGTATTCCCCATTCCATACATTACAACTCTTAAAACTTATTATTGATTTTATAACTGGAAGTTTGTACTGGTTAGTCCCTTTCCCCCATTTTGCCCACACCAACCTGCTTTACTTCTGAAACCACTAAACTGGTCTCAATGTGTCTGAATCTGGGATTTGTTTTGTTTTATTTCTTTGTTTATATTGTTTTTTAGATACCACACATCTGTTAATCCTGTGGTTTTGTCTTTCTCTGATTTATTTCACTTAGCACAGTACCCTCAAGGTTCATCCATGTTGTTGCAAATAGATCTCATTCTTTTTTCATAGCTAAGTAGTATTCCATTGTGTGTATCACATTGTTTATATAAAATACATATATCTTACATCTTCTTTATCCATTCAGCCATTGATGGACACAGCTTTGTCAATTCTGTTTATCTTTTTTAAAAAAGCTATTAATTTCATTAATCTTTTCTATTATATTTTTAGTCTCTCATTTATTTCCACTCTGATCTTTATTATTTCCTTCTTTCTACTATCTTTGGGCTTTATTTATTCTTTTTCTTTTCCTCCAGATGTAAACCTAAATTTTTCACAATCAGGAAATCATGATACCTTCAGCTTTGTTCTCTCTTGAAATTATTTTGGCTCTTCAGAGTTTTCCGTGATTCCACACAAATTTTAGAATTATTTGTTCTATGTTCTGTGAAAAATGTCTCCTACCCACATCCCTTACTTTGTTCTCTATCTTTAAGAGTTTCATGGTTTACCTTACACCAGTCAGAATGGCCAAAATTAACAAGTCAGGAAACAAGTGTTGGAGAGGCTGCAGAGAAAGGGGACTACTCCCCCTGTTGGTGGGAATGCAAGTTGGTGCAGCCACTTCAGAAAACAGTGTGGAGATTCCTTAAAAAATTAAAAATAGAGCTACCCTATGACCCTGCAATTGCACTACTGGGCATTTACCCCAAATATACAGATGTAGTGAAAAGAAGGGCCATATGTACCCCAATGTTCACAGCAGCAATGGCCACAATCGCCAAACTGTGGAAAGAGCCAAGGTGCCCTTCAATAGATGAAAGGATAAAGAAGATGTGGTCCATATATACAATGGAATACTATGCCTCCATCAGAAAGGATGAATATCCAACTTTTGTAGCAACATGGACTGGATTGGAAGAGATTGTGCTGAGTGAAATAAGCCAAGTAGAGAAAGTCAAGTATCACGTGGTTTCACTTACTTGTGGTGCATAAGGGGTAATATAGAGGACAGTAGGAGAAGGATAGGAAATGGGAAGTAGGGTAATTCAGGGAGAGAAATGAAACATGAGAGACTTTGGACACAGAAACAAACTGAGGGACTTGGAGGGAGGGGGTGGAAAGATGGGAGAGCCTGGTGGTCGGTACTGTGGGCACCTATTGCATGGAGCACTGGATGTGGGGCATGGGCAATGAATCTTGAAACACTGAAAAAATAAAATAAATTTAAAGTAAAAAAAAAAAAGAGTCTCATGGTTTGCCTCCACCTCTTTTCATCTCTTTCTTTTTTTTCTCCTTCCCACACATTCATTTTGTTTTCTAAATTCCACATAAAAGTGAAATCATATGGTGTTTGTCTTTCTCAGACTGACTTACTTAACTTAACATAATACAGTCTAGCTCCATCTATGTCGCTATAAATGGCAAAATTTCATTCTTTTTGTTGGTGGAGTAATATTAGAATTTCAATAGGAATTTCACTGCATCTGTAGACTGCTTTGGTAGTATGGACATTTTAACAATATTAATTATTCCAATCAATGAACACAGAATATCTTTGCATTTATTTGTGTCTCCAATTTCTTTCATTGGTGTCTTATAGTTTTCCATGCATAGGTCTTTCACTACCTTGTTTAAATTTGTTTTTAGGTTTTCTTTTTTGATGCAATTATGACTGGGAATGTTTTCTTGATTCCTCTTTCTGATAGTTCATATTTAGCGAATAGAAACACAACAGATTATTGTACGTTGATCTTGTTTTTTCATAACTTTACTGAATTCATTTATTCTCACATTTCTTGGTGTAGTCTTTAGGTTTTTTTTTTATATAAAGTATCATTATATATGCAAATAAAGACACTTTTACTTCTGTTTTTTTTCTAATTTGGATGTCTTCTGTTTCTTTTTCTTGACCTATTGGCCTAAGACTCCCAATAGTATGTGGAATAGAAGTGAAAATAGTGGGCATTCTTTCTCATTCCTGATCCTAGAGGAAAAGCTTTCAGCTTTTCACCACTGAGTATGATGTTAGCGGTGGGTTTGTCATATGTGGCCTTTATTATGTATGTTAAGGTACATTCTCTCTATGCCCATCTGGTTGAGAGTTTAATCATAAATGAAGTTGAATTTTGTCAAATGGTTTATATGCATCTATTGAGATGACATTATGATTTTTTTCATTTTATTTTTCATTTTGTTAATGTGGTATTTCGCATTGATTTGTGAACATAGCACCACCCTTGACTCTTGGGAATAAATCCCATTTGATCATGGTGTATGATCCTTTTAATGTATTATTTGATTTGATAATTATTTTGTTGAGGTTTTTTTCATCTGTGTTCATCAGAGATATTGGCCTGTTATTTTCTTTTCTTTTTTCTTTGTTTGTTTGTTTGTTTGTTTGTTTGTTGTAGGGTTCTTGGCTAGTTTTTGGTATCAAGGCAATGCTAGCCTCATAAAATGAGTTTGGAAGCTTTCCGTCCTCTTCAATTTGGGAAAACTTTGAAGAAAGGTATTTAATATTTGAATGGTTGGTAAGAAATTACCAATGAAGTCCTCTGATCCTGGACTTCTGTTCATTTAGATTACTTATTCAATCTCCTTACTAGTATTTAATCTATTCAATTTTTTATTTATTCATGATTTAGTCATGGAAGATTGTAAACTTTTGGGAATTTATTCATTTCTTCTAGATTGTCAAATTTGTTGATATAAAATTGTTCATAGTAGTCTCTTAGGATCATTTGTCTTTCTTTGGTATCAGTTATAACTTCTCTTTCAATTCAAATTTTATTTATTGAGCCCTCTCTGTTAATTTTTTTCCTGATAAGTCTAGCTAAAGGTTTGTCAATTTTGTTTATCTTTTTTTTTAAAAAAAGAGCTATTAATTTCATTGATCTATTATTTTTTTAGTTTATATTTCATTTATTTCCACTCTGATCTTTATTATTTCATTCTCTCTACTATTCTTGGGATTTTGTGTGTTCTTTTTATTCCTTTATATAAAGTTAAATTTTTATTTGATATTTTCCTTGTTTCTAGACATAGGCCTCTATTGCTATAAATTTCCTTCTTAGAAATGCTTTTGCTGCATTCCATAGACTTTGGTATGTCATATTTCTTGTCTCTAGGTGGTTTTTTATTTCTCCTTTGATTTTGATTTCTTCTGTGATTCAATAGTTGTTCAGTAACATGTTATTTAATCTCCACTTGTTATCCCAGTCTTCTTGTGACTGATTCCTAGTGTCATACCATTGTGATGTTAGTCCTGAATTATTTGAGACTTCTTTATGGTCTAGCATATGAGCTCTCCTGGAGAATGTTTCATGTGTACCTGAGAAGAACATATTCTACTGTTTTGGGATGGAATGTTCAGAATATATCTATTAAGTCCATCTGGTCTATTGCATGATTTTAAACTGATGTTTCCTTACAGACTGTCTGATCTGTCCATTGACATAATTTGCCTGTTAAAATCTATTATTGGTATTACTGTCAACTTCTCTCTTTTGGTCTGTTAATATTTGCTTTATTATATTTAGGTGTTCCTATGTTGGGTGCATATATATTTATAATGTTTTACTTCTTTCTGGATTGACCCCTTTATCATTATACAGAGACTCTCTTTGTCTTCTGTTATAGTCTTTGTTTTAAAGTTTTTTGTCTAGAAAGAGTATAGTAACACCGTCTTTTTTTTATTTCCATTTGAATGAAATATTTTTTCATCCTTTCACTTTCTCTTATTTCTCTTCAAATTTTTATTGAAATTCTAATTAGTCAACATGCAGTGCAATATTGATTTCAGGAATAAAATTCAGCAGTTCATCACTTACATACAACACCCAGTGCTCTCATTACAAGCATCCTTAATACCCATCACCAGTCTAGCCCATCCCTTACCCACCTGCCTCCATCAACCCTCAGTTTGTTCCTTATCATTAAGAGTCTCTTATGGTTTGTTTCCGTCTCTCTTTTCTCCCACCCTTCCACATGCTCATCTGTTTTGTTTCTTTCTTAAATTCTACATATAAGTGAAATCATGGTACTTGTTTTTCTCTGACAGACTTAACTTCACTTAACATAATACATTCTATGTTCATCCACATGATTGAGAATGGCAAATTTCATTCTTTTTGATGGCTGAGTAAAATTCCATTGTGTGTATGTACTACATCTTCTTTATCCTTTCATCAGTCAATGGACATTTAGGGTCTTTCCATAGTTTGACTGTTTTGTTTTGTTTTGTTTTTTAAGATTTTATTTATTTATTTGACAGAGAGAGATCACAAGTAGGCGGAGAGGCAGGCAGAGAGAGGAGGAAGCAGGCTCCCTGCTGAGCAGAGAGCCCGATGTGGGCCTCCATCCCAGGACCCTGAGATCATGACCCGAGCGGAAGGCAGAGGCTTTAACCCACTGAGCCACCCAGATGCCCTTGACTGTTTTTTGATAATGCTCCTACAAACATCATGGTGCATGCACCTCTTCAAATCTGTATTTTTTTGTATCCTTCGGGTAAATATCTGGTAGTGCAATTGCTGGATCGTAAGGTAGTTCTATTTTTAACTTTTTGGGGAACCTCCATACTGTTTTCCAGAGTGACTGCACCAGTTTGCATTCTCATCAACAGTGTAAGAGAGTTCGTTTCCCTTTCTCCACATCCTCGCCAACACCTGTTGTTTCTTGTGTTAATTTTAGCTATTCTGACACATGTAAGGTGGTATCCCATTGTGGTTTTGATTTGTATTTCCCTGATGATGATGTTGAGCACATGAAAAGGTGGATGTCTTCTTTGGAAAAATGTCTGTTCATATCTTCTGCCCATTTCTTAAGTGAATATTTGTTTTTAGGTGTTGAGTTTGGTAACTTTCTTTATAGATTTTGGATACTAACCCTTTATCAGATATGTCATTTGCAAATATCTTCTCCTATTCTGAAGATTGCCTTTTAGTTTCATTGATTTTTTCTTTCACTGGGCAGAAGCTTTTTATCTTGATGAAATATCAATTGTTCATCTTTGCTTTTGTTTCCCTTGCGTCCAGCAACTTGTCTAGTAAGAAGTTGTTATGACCAGGGTCAAAGAGGTTGCTGCCTGTGCTCTCCTCAAGATTTTATGGTCTCAAGACTCCACATTTAGGTCTTTCATCCATTTTGAATTTGTTTTCATCTATGGTGTAGAAGGTGGCCCAGTTCCATTCTTTTGCATGTTCCTGTCCAGTTTTCCCAGCACTATTTGTTGAATGCACTATCTTCTTTCCATTGGGTATTCTTTTTGCTTTGTCAGAGATTGGTTGACCATATAGGTGTGCATCCATTTCTGAGATTTCAATTCTGTGCCATTGATCTATGTGTCTGTTTTTGTGCCAGTACAATACTGTCTTGATGACTACAGCTTTGTAATATAGCTTGGAGTCTGGACTCTGATGCCTCCAACTTTGCTTTTCTTTTTTTTCAGGTTGCTTTGGCTGTTTGGGGTGTTCGTAGTTCCATACAAAGTTTAGGATTGTTTGTTCTAGCTCTATGAAAAATGTTGGTGGTACTTTGATTAAGGATTGCATTAAATGTGTAAATCTCCTTGCCATTTGCAATAATGTGGATGATGCTAGAGTGTATTACACTAAGTGAAATAAGTCAGTGAGAGAAAGACAGTTACTGTATGATTTCATTTATAGGTGGAATTTAAGAAATGAAACAAATAGGGGTGCCTGGGTGGCTCAGTTGGTTAAGTGACTGCCTTCGGATCAGATCATGATCCTGGAGTTGGGGGATTGAGTCTCGCATCGGGCTCCATGCTTGGCAAGAAGCCTGCTTCTCCCTCTCTCACTCCCCCTGCTTGTGTTCCCTCTCTGACTGTGTTTCTCTCTATCTAATAAGTAAATACATTCTTTAAAAAAAAAAGAAATGAAACAAATAAACATGGAGGGAGAAAAAAAGAGAGGCAAACCAAGAATCAGACTTCTAACTATGAGAACAACTCAAGGTTGATGGAAGAAGGTTGGTGAGGGGATGGGCTAGATGGGTGATGGGTATTTAAGAGGGCACTTGTGATAAACACTGGGCATTGTATATAAGTGATGAATGAATGATTCTTCTCCAGAAACCAGTATTGCCCTGTATGTTCACTAACTAAAATTTAAATTAAAAAAAATGTGTAGCTTGCTTTTAGGTAGTACAGACATTTTAACAATGTTTGTTCTTCCAATCCATGAGCATGGAATGTTTTTCCATTTCTTCGTGTCCTCTTTAATTTATTTCATAAGTGTTCTATAGTTTTTAGAGTACAGATCTTTCACTTCTTTGGGTAGATTTGTTCATAGGTATCTTATAGTTTTTGATGCAATTGTAAATGAGATCAATTCCTTGATTTCTTTTTCTGCTGCTTCATTATTGGTGTATAGAAAGGCAACAGATTTCTGTACATTTTATATCCTGTGACTTTGTTGAATTCATGTATTAGTTCTGCAATTTTTTGGTAGTCTTTCGGGTTTTCTACATAGATTATTATGTCTTCTGCGAACAGTGGAAATTTGACTTTTCTCTTGCTGATTTGGGTCCTTTTGTTTTTGTCTGGTTGCTGAGGTCAAGATTTCCAATACTATGTTAAATAGTAGTGATGATAGGGTAATCTAGGGAGGGAAACGAAACAACAGAGATTTTGAGCACAGAAACAAACTGAGGGACTTGGAGGGAGGGGGGTGGAGGGATGGGAGAGCCTGGTGGTGGGTACTGGGGACACCTAAAGCGGGGAGCACTGGGTGTGGGGAATGGGGAATGAATCTTGAAACACTGTAAAAAAAATTTAGTAACAATAAAAAAAAAAAAA